>JAKSZT010017719.1:3375123-3396085 GCA_026826555.1 Tolypeutes matacus | reverse complement strand
TTTTTTTTTTTTTTTTTTTTTTTTTTTTTTTTTTCACTTTTTTAAAGATTTATTTATTTATTTATTTACTTTTATCCATTTTTACCACCCCACCCCCACCCCCCGTTTTTGCTGCTTCTGTGTCCATTCGCTGGGCAACTCTCTGTGTCCGTTTCCTGCCCTCCCTTCTCATCCTTCTCCTCCTGTCTTCACTGGGATTAGATCCTCAGAATCTCCAATGTGGGAGAGAGGTGTCCTACTGTCTGCGCCACCTGGTTTTTCGGTGCGTCTCATCTTGGCTCTCCCTTGTGTCACTCTCCTATTATGTCATCACCCCGCTGCGTGGCTCGCAGGGCCTGGCGGCCCACCCGCGCACAGGGCCCGGCGGCCCACTTGCCTTCTATATTTTTCTTTTTTTTATTTTTACCAGGAGATCCCAGGGATCAAACCCAGGTCCCTCCACATGGGAGATGGATGCCCAACCTCCCAAGCCACATCCGTCCCCCTGCTATATCTCTCACGGTTGACCAAAGATACCCAAAGGTAGTCTTTTCCCATACAAGATGGTCATATAATAAATCAGGCTTAGTTTATCACCAGCATTCTAAAAACCAGACCTAGGGAGAAAAACTAGGTCTGGGGACACATGCATGGTTTCTAATATAGCAAATGTTTAGCCTACCCTGATTATCACAAAATCAGGACAGCAAGAATATTTGCAATGGGAGACCCATCTTAATGCACAGATAGCAGCATGCGGTGGTTTGATGCCAGTGGGTATTGGTGTTGAGGTGTGGTATGAATCAGCTACCTTTCCTCGCCCAGAAGAGAGAGCAGCCAGGGTGCCCTCCAGAAGGGCTATGATTCCATGTGAAACTGCAGTTCATAAGCTGATTGAGTGCTGGTTTCCCCATGTCACCATCCTGCCCTTCTCGCTGCCCCACTCTCCAGATGCCCCCACCACCCTTCATCTCACCAGTCCCTGCCCTCCTTGACCACAGGCAACTCTAACTTGAGTTCCTGGGTTTCTTTTCTCTAAGTACAGAGCTTGCTTTGGAGCTGCAGGCAGGTCTGAGAATGGGCTCGTCCACTTGGGAGACTGAGGGCTCTCAGTCTTCCAGGGCCCTTTCAAGGGGCTGAAATGCTAAACAGACAGAAGGTGCAAGGGCAGCCCTCCCTTTGTGTCTTAAAAGAGGTATTTTGGAATCTCCTTATCCAGAGAGCTTAAAGCAAGGCACAGGTACCTGTGTGTCTGGGACAGCCCATTCTGGAGGTAAGGAAATGTGTAGATGGCCTTGCCTCGTAAAAACCTTTCAGTTCCATCAACTGGCTGTGATTATGGGCACTCTGGTATTCGGCGGCCAGTGGTCACTCAGGATAGTGTTCAGAATGGGGGCTGTCCACCCAGTTGCTGTATGAGTTTTAACAGTTGTTCCAGAAATGCCTGCCAGCATCCAGGATTCCACGACAGGGAGCACTTCTCTGTTTCATTGGGTAATGGTTCCCAGAGTAGGGGAAGGAGAAAACAGGAGGGAAATGTAGGTAGAGAAGAGAGGGTGATCAGGGCCTAAGAAGAAGGGAATGTGAGGGGAGTGAAGCCTAGTTGTTGTTAAGAGCATAAGCTCTGTTGTTAGATAGAAGCCAGCTTGAGACCTGTCACTTCCAGGTCCTATGACCTGGAGCAGGCGGCCCATCCAGCTGTGTGCCAGATACTCAGCAGGGTGCTGCGGATGGTTTTGGTGATGCAGACACTTGAAAGCCTCTGTTCTCATGTGGCTTATGTTTTGATGTTAGAGGTAAGGGATGGGAGGGGGAAGATGGTCAATGAGTAGATTTAAATTTAAATTGTGTTTAAAATTAAAATTTTAAATGCTATCAAGGAAACTTAGCATAATACAAACTTGACTGGTCTTTTTTTTTTAAAGATTTTATTTACTTATTCATTTATCACCCCCCTTGCTGCTTGTGCTCACTGGGTCAGCTAACCACGCCGTGCGGGCGGGCTTGCCTTCACCAGGAGGCCCCGGGAACCGAACCCGGGGCCTCCCATATGGTAAACGGGAGCCCTACTGATTGAGCCACAGCCGCTTCCCTTGACTGGTCTTTGTCACCAGTTGCTGAGGAGGGAATCTCTGAATCTTTGGAATTTCCCAATAGGAGTGTCTTGTTACTCATGGTAGGCCCGGGACCACATCTAATATAGTTGATATGCTAAAGACTTGACCAAGGGAAGCGGCTGTGGCTCAATCAGTGGGGCTCCCGTTTACCGTATGGGAGGACCCGGGTTCGGTTTCCGGGGCCTCCTGGTGAGGGCAGGCCCGCCCGCACGGCGTGGTTGGCTGACCCAGCGAGCACAAGCAGCAAGGGGGGGGGGGATAAATGAATAAATAAATAAAATCTTTAAAAAAAAGACTTGACCAGGTGAGAGCAGCCACACCTTTAATCTGGGGACACCAAAGACCAACCCTGTGATTAGGAGTCTGGAGATTGTGCCCAGCCATAGAGGCATTGATTCCATCAGTCATGCCTACCTAATGAAACCCCATATAAACTCAGGACACTTGAAGCTCAGATGAGTTGCCATGATTGATAATATCCATCTCTGTGCTGGGAGGGTGACTTGTTCTGACTCCACATGGAGAGCACATGGACGCTTGAGCTTGAGACCCTCCCAGACCTCACTCTATGTATCTTTTTTTTTTACTTCTTATTTGTATCCTTTTACTTATTTGTATCCTTTTACTATCATAAAACTATAATTGTAAGTATACCACTTTCAGTGAGTTCTGTGGTCATTCTAGTGAATTTTCAAACCTGAAGGGATGATAGAAGCCCCCAGATCTGTAGCCAGTTGGTCAGAAGTGCAGGTGGCCTGAGCCCCCACACTTGGAACTGGTGCCTGAAGGGCATTCTTGTAGAGGATTGCCGTTAACCTGTGGGGTCTGAATCAGAATTGAATTGAACTGAGTTACTGCAGTATTTGTTTTTGTTTTGTTTTTTTTTTTACTGGGAGGTACCAGGGATCGAACCCTGGTCTCTCCATATGGTAGACGGACGCCGAACCTTTGAGCCACGTCCGTTTCCCTGCAGTATTTGAAGCTGTTGAAAGTTGTAGGCATTTTTGCAACCTACATAGAAATAAAGAGCAGAAATGGAGAGTATTGGGGTGAACAGGTGGGGGTGAGATAAGTTGAGATAAAGTGATAAGGAAAGACCTCTGAAGAGAACACTTTCCACGGAAAGAAAGAAAGAGTGTTTGAGGGAGAACAGCAGCAGGAACCTCGCAGAGGTTCTGAATGAACGTGCTGAGGAGTCAGGGTTTTGCAGCAGGTGTGGGATACAATCCAATTTACATTTTAAGTTACATTTTAAGCAGATGACCGAGCTGCTTTTGTGTGGAGAGTGGATTATAGGGAGTGTCATTTCACCCCTGTAAAATGGAGTGAGGGTTCAGTGAGTCAGTCCTTGCAGGGCCATTGTTGAAAATGGTATCTGGCATGTGTAGAGAGCTGTTACTTTGTTTTTGTTTGTTTAAGATTTTATTTATTTAACCCCACCATCACCACCACCCATTGTTTTGCACTCCCTGTCTGCTCTCTGTGTGTTCTTCTGTGTCTGCTTGTCTTCTCTTTAGGCAGCACTGGGAACCGATCCTGGGACCTTCTGGAGTGGAGAGTGTCTGCTCAATCCCTTGCGCGACCTCAGCTCCTTGGTCTACTACTTCTCTTATTGTCTCTTCTGTGTCTCTTTTTGTTGCATCATCTTGCCACACCAGCACTCCGCTTGGGCCATCTTGCTTTTCACCAGGAGGCTCTGGGAATCGAACCCTGGACCTCCTGTATGGTAGACAAGAGCCCAATCGCTTGAGTCCCATCTGCTTCCAAGGGAGCTGTTACTTTGGAGGTGGCCAGGGAGGACCTACAGGGGAGAGACCCTTAAGGAATGACAGGAAATTAACTCCTCAGGAGCCAACCAGAGAAGAAGGAAGAAGGTGCAGGTGTGGGCACTGACTTGAAGCCAGAGTGTTGGTCAGGGGTGGCTCAGGGCAGTGATGCTGGGGACAGGGCTTAGGCCACACTCCCTCCCGCTTCAACCCACTAAACAGTCATCCTTTCTTTCAGCTTTGATCCGAGGTGTCACCACCAAAGAGCTGTATCCTGAATTTGATCTGGACATGAATGACTGAGTAGAAGGCTCACGGCCAATTGTCCATGACCAGTTGGGACTGGCAGATGTGGACATGAGGAGCAGGGAGAGCCCAACCAGTACACCTCACAGGGTTTCCTGTGAGGAAGCATCCAGAGACATTTTCTTAGAGAGCCCAGGCTGAATTTCTAAGGGATCCTGTGGAAGAGGGAGACAGGGAGAAAGGGACATTCCCAGCTCCAAGGTTCCTGAAATGTCAGGTGTATGTATATTTATAAATAAACATTTGAGATCTCTGTGATTCTGTATACTGATTCCCTCTCCTCTGATAAACCCGTTCTTGCCGGGGAGAAAGAGAAAGCCTGCCTTGGATTATAACAGGCTTACATGTGCCATGCACTGGGCCAAGTGTCTTTCATCCATTATCTCTAATGCTTAAAATCATCCTGTGAGCAATTAGTATTACTATTCCCAGTTTACAAATGAGGAAATTGAGGTTCAGAGAGGCAAAGTGACTTGCCCATGCTCACACAACCAGTTAACAGCCAAGCAAGAGATTTGAGTCAATTCTGATTCTGAAGGTTGTGCTTTGAAATACTGTCATTCCGAGATGGGAGTGAAGTAGGTAACAGTAGAGAATGAGCAATGACAACAATGGGAAGAATTCTTCCCTTGGAAGTAGGTATACAGAACAAGGGTTCCAGTCCCCACTTGTAATTCTCTGCCAAGCAAAGGTGAGCTGTTGTCATCCTTTCTTCATTTCATATTGCTTATCATGAATAATCCCTGGCAGAAGAAACGAGTGACACAGCTGCTCAGGGTACAACCCAGGCTTTCACGCCAACTTGCTAGTGTTCTGACTATTCCAACTGCCCCTCTGGCTCTGTCCCTGTGGAACACTCAGAGTGTAATAGCAGTGAAGTGAAGGAAGTATGGTTCCTGAAAACCAGCCATGCCAGTCAGGCCTGGTATGAGTTCCAGCTCTGTCCACTCATGAGCTAGGTGACCTTGGGCAACTGCCTTAGCCTTTATGAGATGGAGAAAATAGAAGTACTGTATTCATCAGGGTAATAATTGGCATCAGCTGCCTCAACAAACAACTCTAAAAATCTCAGTGGCCCAACACAATAAAGGTTTATTTCTCTTGCAAAGTCTCCTGTACTGCAGCACGTGGCCACAAGAGGCAGCACAGGAAGGGAAGAGAGATGGAAAAGGCACATCAACTATTAACTGACTTGGCTCCAAATTAGCAGACCACTTCTCATAGCCCATTGTCCATAACTCGTCATGTGGCCCAAACTGACTGCAAGGGCAACTGGGAAATAAGGGTAAACGTGGACACTTGGTGGGAACTAGCTGTCTCAGCTGTTAGTACCCACCTCCCAAGGCTGCTTTGAGGATTTGGTGAGCTACTGAATGCACACAGGACACAAAACCTACATATGTTGGGAGTCCAGCTCTCCTTTAGTGCTGAGCAGCAACCCACCCTCCACAGTGACACCTGCCTACTCAGTGGCCATGCTCAGGTCCCGTTCCAGACCCTAGACACCTGTTTGCATTGCTACGTTCTAGACTGACTGTGAAAGCTTCTATGACACTGGCCCCAAGCAACAGGCATTTTCATTTCTGGGCTTCTCTTGCCATTTTTTAAACCTGTGTACTTTCACATAATGTCAATAGGTCTTCACAACCACCTTAGGAGATAGGTTCCATTATTACCCCTATTCTGCACATGAGGAAACTGCGGCTCAGAGAGGGGAAGCAAGTTGTCAAAGTCACACAGTGAGGGGTTGGATGTGGCTCAACTGGTTGGGTGTCCGTCTCCCATATGGAGGGACCTGGGTTCGATCCCTGGGACCTCCCGGTAAAAAAAAAAAAAAAAAAAAAAAAAAAGTCACACAGTGAGTCAATGGCCACCCAGTTCTGTCTGTCTCCAAAGCCCTGACACCTAACCCCAATATCACACCATGAGTCCTCACACTGCCAGGTAATTGATGGCCGTGCACTGGACTCTGACCAGATTGGGTGCCCTTTGAGGACAAGACCATGTCAGATTCAACTCGGAATGCCACATTTCCTGCCTACATCTTACATATGCTCAGTATTTGCCTAATTGAATGTGGCCTCAATCCTGTTCCCCTTAGATCTTTGGTGAGAACTAGACCTTACTCTAGATGGAACCAGGATTTAATGGGCTTCTTATTTGCTTACACTTCTTAGGCCCCACGTGCCTCTCAACCTCCTGGGCCACATTATTTCAAAGCAGGAGAGGGAAGCAGAGGAGAAGGGGGACTCAGAAGGGGTGGGAGCCCCAGGAGAAGTGACCCTTTCTATGAAGTTTCCTCCACCTTGCCCCATTTTCTCCATATAAAGGACTTCCAGGAAGATGGCAGATTAGAAAGACCTAGGACTCTCTCATCCAGAAAAATAGCTGGAGGACAGGCAGAAATGGCCTGGAAAAAGTGTTCCAGGGTTTAGGGCACCAGGGGAAGGCTGGACATCGCCCAGAAGAGAGAAGGGCACAGGAAAAGAATCTGGATCTTGACATAAAGACTGAGTGGAAGCTGCAGCGGCAGCCACTGGGGTCCTTCCCCCATCCTACAAGCAAAGACCTCTGAATTCTCCAGCTTCTGGCTAGTACCTATAGACAGGGCTGCAGGAATCCACCTTCCCAGGAAACAGGAGAGAGAGGGATGCAGTCTAAGGCTGATTCAGTTTCTGGCCAACAAATTCGGTCTGCTGTGTTCCAAAAGCACTTCCAGCCCGGGTGGGGCTGCACCATTGTTTGCCCTGGGAGCCGGCAGAGGACTAAAGAGATCCGACCTTCTCAATCACTCCCCCTAGTGACCAGGACTGGTTATTGAGGACACAGAGGGCAGTGGAACTATTTCCACCTGAAAAAGGGGAGGGGACTGCCATCAAATTTTGGAAAACAGTCTCTGAAAAAGTTTGAATTGCAAGGCTCTTAGCTTCCAGGCAGGATCCTCTGTCACACTGATCCACTCTGTGTTGCAGCAAACACACTCCCACCAGGCATTGAACTGAGAGGGCTGCTGTAGAGCATCACCCTCTGGCCAACCAAGGAAGTGCGTGTGAGGGAATTAAAAGTAAATAAGGGGGGAAGTGGATGTGGCTCAAGCAATTGAGCTCCGGTTTACATTTTGGAGAAGCCGGGTTCCCTCCCTGGGACCTCCTGGTAAAAAAAAAAAAAAAAAAAAAAATGTGTCCCAGACCTGCACGGCACGGAGAGGCGCAGGCCCACGCATGGCTAAGCGACGCACCAAAAAAGATGATGACGCAACCAGATAGAAAAAAAAAAAGTAAATAAGTAACAGAGGTTTTTCCCAGCCTCCCTCCTCAAGGCCCTTGGAAATGGGTCTGCAACCCATTACTAAGTCCAGGGCCCAGATTTGAGCAACTAACAGGCAATCCTAAAGACCTAGAACAGGTTGAAACAAGAATCAAAGAATGGCAGTAGCACAGCTTCTGCTACTAAATCCCTACAAAAGAGAGAAATTGAGCAGTAGAGTAAACTCACCATCATAATCAGATGCCTCGATATCAGCAAAAAAATTATAAGCCATACTAAGAAAATGGAAGAAATGGCCCAAGAAAAGGAATATATCAAAGCCCCAGATGAGACAGAGGAATTGAGACAACTAATCAATGAGATGCATACGAATTTCCAAAATCAAATTAATGAGTTGAAAGACAATATGGCTAAAGAGATAAAGGACATCAAGAAGACACTGAGTGAACACAAAGAATTTGAAAACCTGAATAGAAAAATATCAGAGTTTATGGGAATGAAAGACATGATAGGGGAGATCAAAAACATGTTAGAGGGAAGTGGATGTGGCTCAAACAGTTGGGTGCCTGCCTAGCACATGGGAGGTCCTGAGTTCGGTTCCTGGTGCCTCCTAAAGAAAACAAGCAAGACGGCGAGCTGATACAACAAGATGACACAATGAAGAGACACGATGAGGAAACAAAATGAGAGACACAACAAATGGGAGCAGAGGTGGCTGAAGCCATTGAGCACCTCCCTCCCACATGGGAGGTCCCATATTCAGTTCCCAGTGCCTCCTAAAAAGAAGATAAGCACAAACAAACAGACACAGAGAGCAGACAATGAGCGCAAAACAACGAAGGGGGTAAGAGAAATAAATAAAATAAATCTTATTAAAAAAAAAAAAACACACATTAGAGGCATATAACAGCAGACTCAAAATGATAGAGGAATAAGTGAAACAGAAGATTGAACAGTAGCTGAAATTGAAGAGAGAGAACAGAGAGAGAAAAGAATGGGAAAAATTTGAGCAGGGGCTCAGATAACATGAAGCACAACAACATATGTGTCATGGGAGTTCCAGAAGGAAAAGAGAAGGGAAAGGGGGCAGAAAGAATATTTGAGGAAATAATAGCTAAAAATGTCCCAATTCTCATGACAGAAATGAATTTACATGTCCAAGAACTGCAGCATACACAAATCAGAATAAATCCAAATAGACCTACTCCGAGACACAAACTACTCAGAATGTCAAATGTCAAAGATAAAGAGAAAATTCTGAGAGCAGTAAGAGAGAAGCAAACCATCACGTACAAGGGACGTCCAGTAAGACTTAGTGTGGATTTCTCATCAGAAACCATGGCAGTGAGAAGACAGTGATATAATTAAGATAATGAAAGAGAAAAATTTCCAGCCAAGAATTGTTTATCAGGTAAAATTGTCCTTCAAATATGAAGCTGATGGAGAGTGAGTGCCTCCTTAAATTTGTACCATAGGTATCCCATTTGTCTCCCTCTCCTCCAGGCCCTGATCAAAGGGCCTGAATGTTTAATTAGTTAACTCAGTTTCTTCACCATTAAGATGAGGATGCTAAAATTAAAAAAAAAAATTTAATGAAGGTGAGTTTAAAGTATTCACAAATAAACAGAAACTAGAAGAGTATGTAAAAAAGACTCTACCTGGGAAGCGGCTGTGGCTCAATCAGTAGGGTTCCCGTTTACCATATGGGAGGCCCGGGGCCTCCTGGTGGGGGCGGGCGGGCCCGCCCACACGGCGCAGTTGGCTGACCCGGCGAGCGCAAGCAGCAAGGGGGGGATAGATGAATAAATAAATAAAATCTTTAAAAAAAAAAAAAAAAAAAAAGACTCTACCTTTGCAAGAATTATTAAAGGGAGACTTATAGCCCAAGAGAAAAAGACAGGAGAGAGAGGATTGGAGGAGAATGTAGAAAGCAAGAGTAGCAGAAAGGATAAACAAATATGACATATAGAAACCAAAGGATAAAATAGTAGAAGTAAATAATGCATTTACAGTAATATCATTGAATGTGAATGGATTAAACTCCCCAATCAAAAGATATAGGATGACAGAACGGATTAAAAAAAAAACAAAACATCCTTATACTGCCTGTAAGAGACTCACCTTAGGCCCAGGGATACAAATTTGGCTGAAAAGTGAAAGGTTCTCAGATATCAGTATAGTTGGTATAGGGGTAGCTATACTAATATCAGACAAAACAGACCTTAAATGTAAAAAAGTGGGAAGCAGATGTGGCTCAAGTGATTGGGCTCATGTCTACCATATAGGAGTCCAGAGTTCAATTCCCGGGGCCTCTTGGTGAAAAGCAAGCTGGCCTGGGCGGTGAGCTGGCCCTAGCAGAGAGCTGGTCCACGCAGAGTGCTGGACCATGTGGAGTGCTGGCCTGCGCAGGAGGAACAACAAGATGATGCAACAAAAAGAGACACAGAAGAGAGACAATAGGAGGCACAGCAGAGCAGGGAGCTGAGGTGGCACAAGAGATTCAATGCCTCTCTCCACTCCAGAAGGTCCTAGGATTGGTTCCTGGTACCACCTAAAGAGAATACAGGGGGGCGGCTGTGGCTCAATCAGTGGGGCTCCCGTTTGCCATGTGGGAGGCCCCGGGTTCGGTTCCCGGGGCCTCCTGGTGGGGGCGGGCCCGCCCGCATGGCGTGGTTGGCTGACCCAGCGAGCACAAGCAGCAGCGGGGGGGAGAAATGAATAAATAAATAAAAATCTTTAAAAAAATAAAAAAATAAAGAGAATACAAGCAGACACAGAACACACAGTGAGCAGACAGCGAGTGCAAAACAATGAGGGGGGAGGGAGATAAATAAATAAATAAATAAATAAATGCAAAAAAGTTATAAGAGATGCAGAAGGCCATTATATATTAATAAAAGGGACAATCCACCAGAAAGAAATAACAGTCATAAATATCTATGCACCTAACCAGGGTGCCCCAAAATACACGAGGCAAACTCTGACAAAACTGAAGGGGGAGGGAAGCGGCTGTGGCTCAATCAGTAGGGCTCCCGTTTACCATATGGGAGGCCCCGGGTTCGGGTCCCAGGGCCTCCTGGTGAAGGCAAGCCCGCCCGCACGGAGTGGTTAGCTGACCCAGCAAGCACAAGCAGCAAGGGGGAGATAAATGAATAAATAAATAAAATCTTTAAAAAAAAAAAAAAAAAAAAAAAAAAAACTGAAGGGGGAAATAGACATCTCTACAATAATAGTTGGAGACATCAACACACCACTCACATCATTAAATAGAACAACTAGACAGGAGATCAACAAGAAAACAGAGAACTTGAACAATATGATAAATGAGATAGACCTAACAGACATAATTCCAGAAGCCATAAAATTAATAAGATGAATGTTTCTCTTCATATCTGCTCAGAGAAGGCAATTGTGATTCCATTTCTCTTACATTTGATTGCTTTTATTTGGGAACAGTTAATGATTGCAATATGTGAAGGAAAAAAAAAAAACTTATGGGATACAGCAAAGGCAGTACTGAGAGGGAAATTTATAGACCTAAACTCCTATATTTAAAAAGAAGAGGGGGTCGGATGTGGCTCAACTGGTTGGGTGTCCGTCTCCCATATGGAGGGACCCGGGTTCGATCCCTGGGACCTCCTGGTAAAAAAACAAACAAACAAACAAACAAACAATAAAAAGAAGAAAGAGCTAAAATCAAAGATCTAACTGAACAACTGGAGAAACTATAAAAGAACAGCAAACCCTTCCCAAAGCAAGCAGAAAGAAATACATAACAAAGATTAGAGCAGAAATAAATGAAATTGAGAACCAAAAAAATAAAAAATAATAAAAAATAGAGAAAAGCAAACAAAAACAAAAGCTGGTTGTTTAGAAGATCAATAAAATTGACAAACCCTTAGCTAGACTAACAAAGAAAAAGAGAGAAAAGGTGCAAATAAATACAATCAGAAATGAAAGAGAGGAAGTTATGACTGACCCCACAGACATAAAAATAATCATAAGAGGATATTATGAGAAACTTTATACCAACAAACTAAACAACCTAGCTGAAATGGACAAATTCTTAGAAAAGCACAAACAACCTATAGTGACTCCACAAGAAATAAAAGAACTCAACAAACCAATCACATTTAAAGAGATTGAATCCATCGTCAAAAATCTTCCAGATGTGCAAATATTCTCGCTGACCTGATTTTGTGATAATCAGGGTAGGCTAAACATTTGCTATATTAGAAACCGTGCATGTGTCCCCAGACCTAGTTTTTCTCCCTAGATCTGGTTTTTAGAATGCTGGTGGTAAGCCAAGCCTGATTTATTACATGACCATCTTGTATGGGAAATGACTATAACTCTAGGTATCTTTGGTCAACCTAAAGAGATATAGCAGGGGGGCGGATGTGGCTGAAATGGTTGGGCGTCCGTTTCCCATATGGAGGGACCTGGGTTCGATTCCTGGGACCTCCCAGTGAAAATAAAAAGAAGAAAAATATATAAGGTGCGCGGGCTGCCAGGGCCCATAAGCAGGTGAGTCCCCCAGGCCCTGCGTGCGGGTGTGCCTCCAGGCCCCGCCAAGCCACGCAGCAAGATGATGACATAACAGGAGAGTGACACAAGGGAGAGCCAAGACGAGACACACTGGAAAACCAGGAACTAAGGTGGCGCAGTTGGTAGGACGCCTCTCTCCCACATCGGAGGTTCCCAGGATTGAATCCTGGTGAAGACAGGGGGAGAAGGATGAGAAGAGAGGGCAGGAAACAGACACAGAGAATTGCCCAGTGAATGGACCCAGAAACAGCAAAAATGGTGGGGTGTAGGGTAGTAAAAATGGTTATGTAAATAAATCTTTAAATTTAAAAAAATCTCCCAGAAAAGTCCAGAACCAAGCATTTTGAAAAGAATTAACACCAATCCTGTTTAAACTCTTTCAAAAAATTGAAGAGGAGGGAAACTTACCTAATACATTTTTTTTTTTAAGATTTATTTTTATTTATATATTTATCCTCCCTTGTTGCATTGTGCTTGCTGTGTCCATTTGCTGTGCCTTTTTCTGTGTCTGCTTGTCTTTGTTCGTTGTGCCATCTTGCTGCATCAGCACGCCGTGCAGACCAGCTTGCCTTCACCAGGAGGCCCTGGGCATTGAACCCGGGGCCTCCCACATGGTAAACAGGAGCCCAACCAATTAAGCCACAGCCACTTCCCTACCCAATACATTTTAGGAAGCCAACATTACCCTAATAACAAAGCCAGATAAATACACTACAAGAAAAGAAAATTACATGGGGAAGCGGCTGTGGCTCAATCAGTGGGGCTCCCGTTTACCATATGGGAGGCCCAGGGTTCGGTTCCCGGGGCCTCCTGGTGAAGGCAAGCCCGCCTGCACGGCGTGGTTAGCTGACCCAGCGAGCACAAGCAGCAAGGGGGGCATAAATGAATAAATAAATAAAGTCTTTAAAAAAAAAAAAGAAAATTACAGACCAATAACTCTAATAAACATAGAATCAAAAATTCTCAACAAAATACTTGCAAATAGAATCCAACACCATATCAAAAGAATTATATGACACAACCAAGTGGGATTTATTCCTGGTATGCCAGGATGGTTCAACATAAGAAAATCAATTAATGTAAAACACATTAACAAATTGAAGGAAAACGAGCACATGATCATCTCCATCAATGTAAAAGAGGCACTCAACAAAATCTGGCATTCTTTTTTGATAGAAGCACTTCAAAAGATAGGAATAGAAGAAAAATTCCTCAATATGATAAAGGGCATATATGAAAAACCCACAGCCAACATCATATTCAATAGGAAAAGGTTGAAAGCTTTCCCTCTAAGATCAAGAACAAGACAAGGATACCCATTGTCACCACTGTTGTTCAATATTGTGCTAGAAGTTCTAGTTAGAGCAATTACACAAGGGAAAGAAAAGAAAAGAAAAGAAAAAAGCATCCAAATAGGAAAAGAGGAAGGAAAACTCTGACTATTTGCAGATGACATGATCCTATATTTAGAAAATGTCTAGGGAAGCGGCTGTGGCTCAATCAGTGGGGCTCCCGTTTACCATATGGGAGGCCCCGGGAACCGAACCCGGGGCCTGGTGAGGGCAAGCCCGCCCGCACGGCGTGGTTAGCTGACCTAGCGAGTGCAAGCAGCAAGGGGGGCATAAATGAATAAATAAATAAAATCTTTAAAAAAAAAAAAGAAAATGTCTATGACAAAACTACTCGAACTAATAAACGAGTTCAGCAAAGTGGCAAGATGCAAGATCAACATGCAGAGCATGGAGGTGGCACAAGCAATTAGGCATCTCCTTCCCATATCAGAGGTCCCAGATTCGGTTCCTGGTGCCTCCTAAAGAAGCAAGGAAGACGAACAGACATAGCAAGTGCAAACAATGAGTGGGTGGGGAGAAATAA
Organism: Tolypeutes matacus; assembly: GCA_026826555.1. Taxonomy (NCBI): domain Eukaryota; kingdom Metazoa; phylum Chordata; class Mammalia; order Cingulata; family Chlamyphoridae; genus Tolypeutes; species Tolypeutes matacus. Next base: position 3,382,227 of record JAKSZT010017719.1, on the reverse strand, counting down.
ATAAATAAAATCTTTTTTAAAAAATCAACATGCAAAAATTAGTAGTTTCTGTACACTAGTATTGAACACTCTGAGGAGGAAATCAGGGGAAAAAATCCATTTACAATAGCAAAAAAAGACTCAAATACCTAGGAATCAATCTAACCAAAGAATTACAGGACCTGTATTCAGAAAACTACAAGACAATGATGAAAGAAATCAATGAAGATCTAAACAAATGGAAAGATATTTCGTGTTCATGGATTGGAAGACTAAATATCATGAAGATGTCAATCCTACCCAAACTGATTTATAGATTCAGTGCAATACCAATCAAAATTCCAACAGCCTATTTTACAGAAATAGAAAATGGCAATTACCAAAATTATTTGAAAGGGAAAGTGTACCCGAATAGCTAAAAGCATTCTAAAAGAGAAGAGTGATATGGGAGAACTTTTACTGCCTGACCTTGAAACACTACAAAGCTACAGTGGTCAAAACAAAACAGTATTGGGACTAGAAAGACATGGGACTCTTTTCTCTTCCAGAAAAATAGCTAGAGGACAGGCTGAAACAGCCTGGAAAAAGACCTTCTAGGGTTTAGGACACCAGGCAAAGGCAGGACACCAGAAGAGAGAGGGCCAAAGGAGGGGAATCACAAGGACAGAACTGAGTTGAAACCAGCCACTGCTGCTGTTGCTGGCACCCTCCCCCGCGCTAAAGACACTTTAGAATTCTCAGGCCTCTGGGCCTGTGACTACAGACAAAGGGAGCTCCAGGGTTCCACCACCCCAGTAAAGAGGAAAGAGAGGGACACAGCCTAAGACTGACCTAGGTTTTGACTCACAAATTTGGTCTGTTGTGTCCTAGGAACCCTTCCAGGCTAGGTGGGGCTGTGCCATTGTTTGTATCAGAAGCCAGCAAGGGTCTAAAAATGTAAGACTCTCCCAATCTCCTTCTCTGCTAACTGGGACTGATTGTTGAGGACACAGAGGGGAGTGGAAATATTTCCTAGCCTGTAAGGGAGGGGGCTGCCAGAGAAGGCTGGAGAACTGTCTTATAGAAAGTTTGAATTACAAGGCTCCTAGCCTCAATACAGGAAGCTCTATCACATTGATCAGGTTTGTGTTGCATTAAAGGCATCCAAAAAGGATAAGAGGAAGTAAAACTCTCCCTGCTTGCGGATGACATGATCCTGTACTTAGAAAATTCTGAAGTTTCCATGACAAAGCACTTGAGCTAATAAATGAGTTCAGCAAAGTGGCAGGATACAAGATCAACACACAAAATCAGTAATGTTTTTGTACACTAGTACTGAACGATCTGAAAAGGAAATCAGGGGGAAAATTCCATAGAGATATAGCAGGGGGACGGATGTGGGTTGGGTGGTTGGGTGTCTGTCTCCCATATGGAGGGACCTAGGTTCGACCCCCAGGACCTCCCGGTAAAAAGAAAAAAAAATATATATAGAAGGCACGTGGGCCACCAGGCCCCGGGCGCGGGTGCGCCACCAGGTCCCGCAAGCCACACAGCAAGATGATGACATAACAGGAGAGTGACACAAGGTAGAGCCAAGACAAGACACATCGAAAAACCAGGAAATAAGGTGGCACAGGCGGTAGTAGGACACCTCTCTCCCACATCGGAGTTTCTGAGGATCGAATCCTAGTGAAGACAGGAGGAGAAGGATGAGAAGAGAGGGCAGGAAACGAACACAGAGAGTTGCCCAGCGAATGGACACAGAAACAGCAAAAACGGGGGGGGGGTAAATAAATAAACAAATCCTTAAAAAAATGTATAGGGGAAAAAGATTCAGACTATAGTTGGTAGTAATACTTTGATGATGCTCTTTCATGATTTGTTAACAAATGTTTCACAACAATGCAGGATGTTTGTGGTGGGGTGATGTGTGGGAGCCCTGTATGATGTTATGCATGTTTGTTTTGTAAGATCACAATGTTTACTGAACACTTATAGTTTATGTATGTTCATGTATGAATTTAAACAATAAATTGTTTAAAAATAAAATAAATAAATAATAAAAAGACTAAACAAATGGAAAGATATTTCGTGTTCATGGATTGGAAGAATAAATATCATGAAGATGTCAATCTTACCCAAACTGATTTATAGATTCAATGCAATACCAATCAAAATCCCAACAGCTTTAGAAAAGGCATTTACCTATTTACAGAATTAGAAAAGGCAATTACCTAATTCATTTGGAAGGGAAAGTGCACCTGAATAGCAAAAACGGGGGGGGGGGGTTAAAATGAATAAAAGTAGATAAATAAATCTTTTTAAAAATTTATATGTATCCAGTATATTTAATTGAGAAAAGTATGTTTTATTCAACTGTTTTCTTTTTATTTTTAATTATTGTTTATATTTTCAATTATTAAATGTACAAAATAAAGTTTTTTTAAAAAATAGCATGGTTTTGGCATAAAGATAGATACCTTAATCAGTGGAATAGAATTGAGAGTCCAGAAATAAACCCTCACCTCTACAAACCAAATCCACGTTAACAGGACAAAACAGTCTCTTCAACAAATGGTGCTGGGACAACTGGATATCTATAACCAAAAGAATGAAAGAGGACCCCTATCTCACTCCCTATATAAGAATCAACTCAAAATGGTTCAAAGACCTAAATATAAAAGCCAGGACCATAAAACTATTAGAAGAAAATGTAGGGAAACAACTTAATGATCTTGTGGTAGGTAATAGTTTCTTGGATCTTATACCCAAAGCATGAGCAACAAAAGAAAAAATAGATAAATGGGACCTCCTCAAAATTACACACTTTTGCACCTCACTGGACTTTGTAAAAAGGGTGAAAAGGCAGCCAACTCAATGGGAGAAAATATTTGGAAACCACATATCTGATATGGGTTTAATATTCATGATATATAAAGAGATGCTACAATGCAACAATAAAAAGACAAATGACAAGATTAAAAAATGGGCAAAAGACTTGAACAGACATTTGTCCAAAGAAGAAATACAAATGGCCAAAAAAAAAAAAAAAAACCACATGAAAAAATGCTCAACATCACTAGTGATTAGGGAAATGCAAATCAAAACTACAATTAGATATCATTTCACACCTATCAGAATGGACACTATTAAAAAGAGAAAACTACAAATGTTGGAAAGGATATAGAGAGATAGGAACATTTATTCAATGTTAGTGGGAGAATAAAAACAAATAAACAAAAAACAATGTTGGTCAGAATATAGAATGGTACAGCCACTGTGGAAGTCTGTCTGGCAGTTCCTAAAGAAGTTGAATATAGATTTGCCACATGACCCTGCAATACCACTACTGGGTATATACCCAGAAGAACTGAGAGCAGTGACACGAACAGATATCTGTACACCAATGTTCATAGTGGCACTATTCATGATTGCCAAAGCATGTAAACAACTCAGGTGTCCATCAACTGATGAATGGATAAACTGTGGTGTATACACACGATGGAATATTATGCAGCTGTAAGAAGAAATGAAGTCATAGGGGGACGGATGTGGCTTGGGTGGTTGGGCATCCGTCTCCCATATGGAGGGACCTGGGTTCGATCCCCGGGACCTCCCGGTAAAGATTTTTAAAAAAGAGGAAAAAAAAAGAAATGAAGTCATAAAGCATATGACAACATGGATGAACCTGGAGGACATTATGTTGAGTGAAGCCAGCCAGGCACAAAAGAGCAAATACGGTATGATTGTGCCAATAACTAAATATATTGTGAAAACTCATGGAGTTAAGACAATAGAATGACGTTAGAGAATGGAAAGCTAAGGGTTAACTTGTGCAGAATTGGTAAAAAGGATGAGTGGTAATCTTTGGAAATGAATAGAAATGGTGAAAGCCCATCGTAGGGTTTGTAACTAGCAGTGCTATTATATGGGTAGGACAGTGGCTGAAAGGGAAAGTCTAAGGTCATGTATATTACTAAAAAGAAAACTAAAAAATATAACATGGGACTGTATAGCATAGTAAAACCTCATGTGAAATATGAATATGGTAATATTGCATATATAAGACTGTTTTTCTTTGAAACTGAACAAACTTTATGTATATTAATGTTACAGGATGTTAATATTAGGAAAAACAAAAAACAAAAAACATTATGTTGGGAAGCGGCTGTGGCTCAATCAGTGGGGCTCCCGTTTACCATATGGGAGGCCCCAGGTTCGGTTCCCAGGGCCTCCTGGTGGGGGCAGGCCCGCCCGCACGGCGTGGTTGGCTGACCCGGCGAGCGCGAGCAGCGGTGGGGGGATAAATGAATAAATAAATAAAATCTTTAAAAACAAAAACAAAAACAAAAACAAAATACATTATGCTAAGTGAAAGAAACCAGACACAAATACTGCATATCATATGATTCCATTTATATAAAATGTAAATATAAATTAATTAATTTTTTTAAAAAAGTTAATTTGTCTGCCTCTGTCCACTTAAAAACTCTTAATGCTAGTGGGTGGGGAGCCACCATCTCTGGGTCTCTGTCCAGCAGAGCTCACCTGATAGCAGGAAGTCAAGGAACTAAGACGTCATGACAATACAGTTTGACAAAAGTTGGTGATGGGGTAATAAGAGCACGTTTGAGCAGCACCTAACCAATCTGGGCACTGGGGAAACTTCCAGGGAGAATAGACATTAATGCCTGTACAGCAGGAGTCAGCCAGACTAAAGTGGGAGAGAGTGTTCCAGTTGGGGGAACAGCATTTGCAAAGGCCCAGAGATGAGAGAACTTAGTGGGCCCAGGACACAAAAGGATTCAATCTGGTTGGAGAGTAATTGGGGATGGTGATTTGCTGACTGTGTCCATTTGGACTCTTGGTGCGAGATGAGAGCCTCACTCAAACATCACTGTACCTCAGTCTTGTATTTGGGGCCAATCTGGAGCCACCCAAGGAAGGAGCTTGGAAGGAAAGCCTAGTGTGGGCCCATTTCTCTTGAGTGAGATAGGCTCGGGCAGGTGTAATAACAGGCGAAGTTCTCTGGGAGGCAGTATCTGCTCAGAGATGAGCGCAGTGGCTCCCGGAAGCAACCCCTGGGGATAGTCTTGATGAGAAGGTCCAGATTTGCCAAGCCTGCAGACTGGCAGCAAACTGGATCTTCAGAGCACCCTATATAGAAGAGGGGTTCTCTCTTAAGCGACCCCAGACAGTGAGGAGCCTACTGGCTGCGAGCCATGGATTGTAACGTGTGCCATTTCTCAGGCGTGCCTGATACCCAGCATTTGAGGGTTCTTTCTCCTGGATGCACTCTAAAGACCAATTCCTAAGGCACGGGGGCTTCAAAGAGAGAAAGAGCTTATTTGTTTGTGCCAGCAAAGGAGGTCAGTGGCCTTGTGGCCCCAAAAACTGCCTCCTGGATCTGCAGAAATTCTAGTATTTTATAACATCAGAGTGGTAATGAATAATTGGGGCGCAGCAGAGCTGGGCATAGTTTCCTTCATTAATAAACATTAAGGATGGGGGTGGGTACCAAACCAAGGTGAGTCACAAAGTTACAATCATTATCAGAGATCAAGGCATTTGGGGGAGGGGAATATCGAAAAATGAAGGTTAGTTACAAGGTTTTTCATATGGATATCAAATGGGAAGGTGGACTGGTCACCCTTTCAATAGAAATGTTCACATACAAAGCGAAAATCTATCTGGAATAATCGTCACAACAGCAGGTAGAAGTGACCATATACCAGTAAGATCCATCTGGAATAAACATCACAATATCAGGTCTTTAGTTGGAAGCGGCCATATACAATGGGTAAGGTCAGTCTAGCTAGCTTCAGTCATTTCAGATATCAATCTTTGGCTATTTTATAATTCACTGGAAATAAAAAGGCATCTAAATACAGGTCCCTTATGTCCTTAGTTAAGTTTATTCCTAAAATATTTTATTCTTTTAGTCACTATTGTAAGTGGAATTTTTGTTTCTTCCTCTTCAGATTGCTCATTAGTAGTGTATAGAAATGCTATTGAAGATGGTTAGATAGATGAGATAGATAGATAGGTAGATAGATACATAGATAGAGATGGATTGATGATAGATGGATAGAAGATAGAGACAATAGAATGACAGGTCGGTAGGTAGATAAGTAGATAGATAGATACACAGATACATAGATACATACATATAGATGGATTGATGATAGAAAAATTAATGAGAGAGAGAGAGAATGATAGGAGAAATATAGCAAAATGTTAAAATTGGTGAATATGGGTAATTGGAAGATGGAGCTATGTGATTTGTATTATTTTTCCATCTGTCATGTAAGTTTGCAGTTATTTCAAAATAAATGTTTAAAGAAGAAAAAATAAAAATAAAATCCTTAGTTTTTAAGAAAAAAAAGAAACACTATTGATTTTTGTGTATTAATCTCAAATCCCGCCACTTTACTGAAATCTATAAGTTCTAATAGTTTTGTTGTGGACTTTTCAGGATTTTCTAAGTATAGGATCATATCACAAGCAAATAGTGAAAGCTTTACTTCTTCCTTTCCTATTTGGGTGGCTTTCATTTCTTTTCCTTGCCTAATTACCCTAGCTAGAACTTCCAGCTAAAATTATATAACTCATAAAATGGCCATTATTGAAAAAAAAAACAACAAAAAACCCCCCAGAAAACTACAAGTGCTGGAGAAGATGTGGAGAAATATGAACACTCCTTCACTGTTGGTGGGAATGTAAAATGGTGCAGCCTCTGTGGAAGACCATTTGGCAGTTCCTCAGGAAACTATCAAACTGTCATATGATCCAGCAATCCTGCTATTAGGAATATATTCAGAAGAACTGAATGCAAGGACGTGAACAGATATTTGCACACCAATGTTCATAGTTTCATTATTCACAATTGCTAAAAGATGGAAATAACCTAAGTGTCTGTCAACCAATGAATGGATAAACAAGATGTGGTATATTCATATGATGGACTATTATTTAGCTGTAAGAAGAAATCAATTGGGGAGCAGATGTGGCTCAAGTGATTGAGCACCTGCTTCCCACAAGGGACATCCTGGGTTCGGTCCCTGGAGCCTCCTAAAAACAAAAAACAAATGTATCTAGGAATAAATTTAACTAAAGATGTAAAGGACTTATATACAGAAAACTACA
>JAKSZT010017719.1:3323919-3370123 GCA_026826555.1 Tolypeutes matacus | reverse complement strand
AATGGCCATCCCAGGGAATGGAGAGGGCCTGCATCTGCAGGCAGGATCATCCCACCCACCATATCCATGGGATATAAGCCCTCTCTCACTTGGAGTTGGAGTGGACATCACCATCCCAGTTGCCTCTGGATTGGGGGAAGAACTATGGACTAGAGTGGACTTGATGGTATTCTCTTGCTCACATATGGTGATTCTTGCAATGCAAGAAATTATAACAATGAGGTGGAGCCAGTGGCCACTTGACAGTTTTTGGGTAGGGAGGGGATGAGCAGTTGAAATACAGGGGCTTCTTTGGGAGTTGGAGGTTGTCCTGAGTACTGTTGTGGCAATGGATGTAGGCCATTTTAAATCAGCACACACCACTCAGAACTGAGTGGGAGAGAGTGTGGTCTACAGTGTGAACTGTGGTCTATGGTTGGTGGCAAGGCTCCAGGATGTGTAAGTTCATTGAGGTTGGTGGGCCACACTGTGGGAGATGTTTGTGTGGGATGTGGTGGGAGGTGTGGGAGGTGGGCAACATGGGAATCCCAGTGGGTTCCGTGTAATATTTTGGGTAATCTGGGCACCTCTTAAAATGGATGTATATATATATATATGGATAACATTTTTGTAAGCAAATACACATATATGCATATATATTTATATATCATTTTGCAAAAAAAAAAAACAAAACAAAAAACACAGTATACTTGTACTTTCTGATATATAGAATACTTTGGTATAATTCTTTTGCTAAGAAAAATGAGTCCTAAAATATTTATATTAAATTGAGAAAAATAGTCCATTATTCCTACTCTTAGTTTACACCTTTGTGAGGGGGTAGGTTGGGACCTTCCCCAGTTGGCATTCATAGTGATAAATTGATCCCTTGACTTGCATGAAATCTCAAGAGATATGTGTATTTGTGAAGATGGAAAAGGATTTATTTTCAAAGTTAATTTTTCAAAATTATAATGACATAAATTAAAGGCACTTTGAGTTATAGTGTAAGCCAAAAAAAAAAAAAAAAAAAAAAAAACCAACTCAGGGGAGCTGATGTGGCTCAGTGGTTGAACACTGGCTTCTCACATACAAGGTCCAGGGTTCAATCTGGCCCTGACACCTCAGAAAAAAAAAAAAGAAGAAGAAATCAACTGGAGAAGTACATGACAATGGAAGAACCTTGACGATATTATGTTGAGTGAAATAAGCCAAACACAAAAGGACAAATATTGTATGGTCTTACTGATATGAACTAAATACAATGAGTAGATTTATGAAGTTGGATTATGATGTGTGGGTTGGTGGGAAATGGAATGTGGGATGAGGAGGAAGAGATGATGCTGGATATATGTAGAATGTTTAATAAGGTCAAATGTAAATAGGTGGTAATGGTTGGATTTGATGTAACACATTATAATGAATGTAACAAACACTTGATTTATGGATGTGATTGTGGCAGAAACAAGTAGCCTAGGGAGACAAATGTTAGTTGGAAGACAGCTGGAGGATAATATAGGGAATGCATCGCAATGATTTTGGCAATAGATAAGGATTGTAGTTAATATAAAAACAGGAATGTTCTACTACAAGTTATTAAGAATGTGACACATGAGGAAAATGTAATTAATATAATTTAGAAACTATAGTTAACAACATTGTAATGTTTTTGTAGCAAAAGCAAAGTTGGTACTATATTAATTCCAAAGGTAAAAAAAAAAAAGAAAATGGGGTTTGGTTTTGTGAGATCTGAATATGATTAAGCATTTTTTTCTCTTCATAATTTTTTCATTAATAAGGAGGCCTTGACTACGCCATTTAACTAATCTGTGTATCTTTCTGAACACTACAGGAACAATTGAGTTAGTTGTGGGAATAGGTGAGATAAAAGTGCCTGAACACAAGGCCCCAGGATGTGTAAGTCCATTGAGGGTGAGGGGCCACACTTTTGGGAGATGTTTGTGTGGGATGTGGTGGGAGGTGTGGGAGGTGGGGAACATGGGAATCCCGGTAGGTTAAAAATAATATTTTATATAATCAAAAAAAAAAAAAAAAAAAAAAAAAAAAGTGCCTGAACAGAGAAAAAACAAAAAATAAAAACACACAAAAAAGTGCCTAGACAGAACTTTTTAGTAGTAATCTTTCCATAATTTGCTGAGCTGCCTTTTTCTGTTAGTTTATTTTTTTGAATTTGAAATAGTTATTTTTTTAAAAGGTATCTATATAATGATTTAATAATCATAATTGTTCATTCTTAACCCTCGGTTATATGCCCCAAGGTGCTAGGAAATAGGCCAGCCACCCCTGGCCAAGGTTAACTCTGACATGGCATGTGTACATACGTGGCTTGTTTAATCATATCTGGTGTAAACTCTACTCAAAAATAGTTATCATTTGGCACCTACAGAGTTCAAAACCTTAATGTAAGAGAGCCTGCACTCTCCTCCAGCCAGAGGCGGGAATGAGGTCATTTCTGGGCAAATTGACCTCACAGAGGCAGTGTCACCAAATACCACCCTACTTCAGCTTTTCTCCTAAGAAGGGGACATTCTGAGGGAGGGAAGGGGGTCCAGGCCAGGAGCGGGGTGCCACTCTCTGGTGGGGGAAGGGGCAGTGGGGCCCCTTCCCCTGATGCCTGGAGGCATTGTGAGGAAAACTTTTGGTTCTATGTCAGGTGGGGGAGGGGGGCTAAGAATGAGGTGAAAGGTCACAATAACACACCCAAACCAGTCACAAGCTGAAAGTTTTACCACAGAAGAGGATGATGGTTATAATAACTATCATTTACTAAACACTGTGGGTCAAGCAGGAAGCCGAGCACTTCACATACAGTATCTAGTGACCTTCTCACAGCTGTATCTCTCTTGCCTCTCATGCATGTTCCTTGCTGGTAGACAAAATCGCCTCTAACTACCCATTTCCAAATGAACAGACTGAGGTTCAGAGAGGGAGAGTGACTTGCTCAAGGTCGCATGTTCAAAAAGTAGCTGACCATCTAAGTAGCCACAGTGTGCCGTCCTGCCTCCTCAGTGGAGACCCAGCTTCTCTCCAGTCTCTCACCCAAGGTCATGAGTTAGAACTTGAATCCAGAACTCTCAGAGCCCTTAGGCCCAAGGTCTCAACCACGAATCTTTGCTGAGCTGCTTGTAAATTGGCCCGAGCACCTTGCCACCAAGCCAGTGGCCAAAAATGGATAGCCTCTATCTTAGGCTCAGCCTGGACCCCTCTCTCCCAATTCCACTGAACAGGAGGATGCTTTGCTCCTTTCCTAGTGAGCTTCTCATTCCCAACATCAGGAACTCTGAAAGGAGATCTCCTGACCTTTAACTCCCTCAGGCCTCATGTTCATCCCAGAACTCCAAAGAACCTCAGCTGGAATAATAATCACAGCAGCTAACACTCGGCACATCCTCTGAGCCAGCCCCTGAGCCTAGCACGCTGCATGATTATCACACATATTCCTAATGGCAGCCCTCAGAGGTATGTAGAGTTGTCCCTATTTTCCAGATGAGGCAAATGAAGCTAAGAGAGGTTGGTTACCTCACTTTCCCAAGGAAACACAGCTAAGTAGCAGACTCAGAGGTTTCCAAAGATATGTTCTTTAAACACTAGATAATAGTTTCCAAATCTCTGAGTAGCACACTTATCTCAGAGGCTTTTACAAAGAAAGATATGGGACTCAAACAGATATTCATACACCAAGGTTGACAGCAGCATTATTCACAATAGCCAAAAGGTGGAAACAACCCAAGTGTCCATCAACAGGTAAAGAGATAAACACAATACAATTAATTCAGCCATCAAAAGGAATGAAGTCCTGATACATGCTACAACACAGATGAACCTTGAAAACATTATGCTGAGTGAAATAAGCAAAGCACATAAGGACAAATATTGTTTGATTCCACTTATTTGAAATATCTGGAACAAGCAAATTCATAGAGACAGAAAGTAGAATACAGGTTACCATGGTTTGGGGCTGGGGAGGAGAAATGGGGAATTACTGTGTAAAGGATACAGAGTTTCTGTTTGGGGTGATGAAAGAGTTTTGGTAAAGGATGGAGGTGATGGTAGCAATACATTGTAAATGTAATTAATGCCACTGAAATATACTTATATGTGTATTACCACAATGAAAATAAATCAATAAAGATCTGGGTCCCTAGATTATAGGGATTCTGATTTTGTAGTGAGCCCGGAAATGTATTTTTTTAAACAAGCACTCCAGGTGTTCCTTGATCTCTTGCCCCTCTGATGCACATTCCTTGCTGGTAGACAAAATCACTTCTAACTACCAGCAATAACATGCTATCAAATCCTGGCCTCCGAGCCAGTCCATCTTTACATCTACAAAGCCAAATGATCCTCAGAGCAAACTGTGACCCTTCCAGATCAAACCCAGGTGTGATTTTATCTACATTCTCCCCAGAGCCTACCTGAGCCTTCTCACAGGCCCTGATGTTTGTTGGCTGCTAATTGTTGGAGTTGACTTACCGCTCCACCCTCAGCTCATGGCACCAGCAAACCTGCCCAGCTGGTTTGCCAGAGAAGAGCTGGAACTGTTTTACCATCTGAGGGTTCCTCTCACTTCTGATGTTTTTAGGGGCTCAGGAAGTACATGTAGGGGTTGGGAAGAGGGGGCCACTTGGAGAAGAGTGCTGGGCAGGAGGTGACTTTGAGCACAGCCTGCTTTGCAGACCCCAGGGATGGGCGCTGTTAGGCCCCAGGATAGCCCCCACCCTATCACACCTCCAACGCCCACCTGCAATGCTTGTCTCTCTTAGTCAACCTCCACCGCCCCCAGCAGCATCCTGATCCAGTCTCACCCCAGATAGGGAAATCTTCAGTGTGACTAATGGCGGTCCCTCCTGTTATCCAGCCCAAATTCAGGTAGAGTCCTGCACCTTCTGCCAAGGTGCTCAAAGGAGGGGGTGAATCAGAGACTGGCAGGCTCTTGCAGAGGAAATCAAGATGTTCATAATTTGATGATGGCTAAGGTTTTTTTTTTTCTTTTTTAATCTGTGGTCGGAGTCCGCTCATCAGGCCCTACAATAAAAGTTAGACACAGGGGCCCAGGCTGGTGGTTCCACCTCGCCAGGCCTCAAGTTCTTCAACTATAAAATAGGGAAAGTAATACCTGCCCTGCCAACTTCAAGTGACCACAGAAATGAAGGCCGGTTTAACGATTGTAAAGTACATCAATGCCAGCTCATTATTACGAAGGTAATACTTTGTGTGTTCTAAGCACATTCATGCCCTGCAGGAAGGCAAGGTCCTCATAGCTTAAAGTGGGACCTTAGTGGGCAGGCATTCACAGTGCATGCCAGGAGGTCTCAGAAGGGGCAGGGAGAGGAGTGCTGGGAGGAGTAAGGGAGGAGGCACCTGGGATGGGGGAGAGAAGAGTGGGCTGGGGAAAATGTGAAGGAAAAACTCTTACCTTGGGAGCTTGGGATATCTGGGTATTCACATTCATTCATTCATTCATTCATTCAACAAGTATTTTTTCCTGACACTGCTCTAAACTCTGGAGATGCAATAGTGAGCAAAATAGACAGACATCCCTGCCCTCATGGAGCTTGCATTCTAATGCAGGGGGTGGGGTGGGAAGACAGACAACAAAGCGAATTAAAATGTTTAGTGCTTGCTTCAGCAGCACATATACTAAAAATTGGAATGATACAGAGATTAGCATGGCCTCTGCGCAAGGATGGCACACAAATTCGTGAAGCGTTCCATGTTTAAAAGAAAGAGACAGAGGGAGGGAGAGAAAGAAAAGAAATGTTTTTTCAGATGGTGATAAGTGCTAGGGGGAAAATCAGGAAAAAAGGAAAGAGACCTAGAACTTACAAAATTTGGGCCTCCACCCTTCCCCCTCCCCCAATAATGGAATGAATTCAAATTTAGATTCAGGGCCTAGGAAGGAGCCTATTCTGGAACAGTTTTAAATAGGGTGGTCAAGGAAGCCCTGGCTGGGAAGAGGTCAGTGGAGTTGAGACTTATAGTAGGTGAGGGAGGGAGCCCTGTGGACACCAGGAGGCAGAGTATTCCTAGTAGGGGGACAGCAAGTGCAAAGGCCCTGGGGTAGGACTTTTCCTGGTGTGTCTGAGGACCAGGGAAGAAGCCAATATAGACTGAGCAGAGTGATGAAAGGGCAGAGTAGAGATCAGATAAGAGAGGAAATGGGGTGGGGGGGAGATTGTGAAGGTCTTTCAAGCCATTATAAGGACGTAGGCTTCTATTCTTTCTAGGTGAGACAGGAAGCTCTTAGAAGATTTTGAGCAGAAAAGTGATACAATCTGACTTGCATTTTTATAAGATCCCTCTGTCCACTGGTTGGGGGGAGGTCCAAGAGTAGAAGCAGGGAGACCATTAGGGTGGCTTGGGCCAGGTTGGGAGTGGTGTGTGGTAAGTAGTAGTCAGATTCCGGAAATACCAGTATTTTGAAAGTAGGGCCAGCAGGAATTGTGGCTCGGTTGAATATGGAGTACGTAGAAAAGAAAGGCACCCAGTGCAGACACCTGGCAAATTCAGAGGCCTGTGGGCTCATCCATGAGTTGAGAATGGGTAAGTGCCCAGAAAAGACAATTTGCAGTTTCTTTGGTTTTTAAAAATAGAATCTATTTCTTGAAGTAATAAACTCAATCATTTCATTGAGTTTATTTCAAAGCTCAACTTACAAATCTCATTTTGTTTACATGTTTATTTTATTTTATTATTATTTTTTTTTAAAGATTTTATTTATTTATTCATCTATCCCCCCCTTGCTGCTTGTGCTCGCTGGGTCAGCTAACCACGCCGTGCGGGCGGGCTTGCCTTCACTAGGAGGCCCCGGGAACCGAACCCGGGGCCTCCCATATGGTAAACGGGAGCCCTACTGATTGAGCCACAGCCGCTTCCCTGTTTACATGTTTAGTACATTTTTTTTTCCTTTTGTTATTGTGGTAAAATACATACAACTTCACATTTAGTACATTTTAACACTGTTCAATTCCAGCCTTCTCAAGGTTAAGACATCCAGCAAGGAAAATATTTTGCCATCCTAATGATTCGGGGTGACTTTCCCAAAAGACTGAAGTTGCATATTAGCAGTGTTTTGGCTGTGACTCAGTATCCCCCACCTTCACCCCGAGTTTATAGTAGGCACACTGAGTCTTGTCTTATCTTTCTTTTCTCTTCTCTTCTCTTCTCTCCTCTCCTCTCTTTCCTTTCCTTCCTTTCTTCCTTCCTTCCATCCCTCCCTCTCTCTTCTTTCTTTCTCCTTCCTTCCTCTTTTTCTCTCTCTCCCCCCCTTTCTTTCTCTCCACCCCCTCATTGTTTGTACTTCCTGTGTCTTTAGGAGGACCTCCAATGTGGGAGGGAGGCACCTAATCACTTCAGCCACCTCTGCTCCCTCATACTGAGTCTTTTATAATCTGTGTGCCAATAAGGACTCCCAATGCAGAGGTATGACAGCTCAGGTACCCTGAGTTCGAGTTACCTGATTTTTCCAACTGATTGAGATCTGCAAACACCTTCCACTACCACCGTTTCTTCACGGTTGGATTGGATTTGGCTGATCTTAGTATTACTCATTTTATTCCAAGTTTTCTATATTCAGAAATACCTATTTCTATATGCATCCTGTCTATCAGGACCACATCTTTACATGGGATTGGGTTATGCATCTCTCCCCAGGTTCCAAGGTCTCAGCCGGTAAATCTCACTGAGAACACACTCAGAGCAGCTTGGGGCTGAAAGTGAGTTGGGCCAGCGTCAAGATAGAGAGACCCCACCCTGTTCAAATCTCACGTCAACCACTGACCAACTATGAGACCTAGGCAAGTTTTACTTTCTTAGTGCCTCAGTTTCCCCATCTGTAAAATGGTAATAATATCATCATCTATCTCACAGGGCTGTTGTGAGGATTAAATGCCTGAAATGTTTGGAAGTACTAATGGAGGAAGCCCCCACGTGACCACTGTTCCCTGGGAATTTCAGTGTGGGGGAGGGGCATATGTGCTAAACAGGAAGAGGGAGTAGTTGCCTTGAGTCAAGAGAGGTGGAGAGTGGGAAGCAGCTGTGGCTCAATCAGTAGGGCTCCCGTTTACCATATGGGAGGCCCCGGGTTCGGTTCCCGGGGCCTCCTGGTGAAGGCAAGCCCGCACGCACAGCATGGTTAGCTGACCCAGCGAGCATAAGCAGCAAGGGGGCGATAAATGAATGAATAAATAAAATCTTTAAAAAAAAAAAAAAAAAAAAAAGAAAGGTGGAGAGGGCTCAGCCTAGCCACAGCTCAGGGTGGCCCTGAGGTTGGCAAGTGGGGCCTGTACCTACCTCTATGGCAGAGATGCAAAGAGCAGGAGTTTATACCAGCTCAGAAATCATCTGAGGGAAGGGTCCTTGAGGTGTAAATGCCCCCTGCAAGCATGATGCTCTCCCTGGCAGCCCCAGGTTCTTCACTCATAAAGTGGGAGTGACAATACCTTCCACACAGAGCGCTGGACAGAGTAACTGTGATGGTGAACAGAAAATTCTCTGCACAGAGCCTCAGTCAGTGGTAGCTACTGTTATTACAACTGCTGTTAGCATCTTCCATTCGGGTCCCCATGCATGCTGACTAACAACCTCAGAGGAGAGGAGAGGAACAAATACTGGTGGAGTTGCCCTTAACCCTGCAGGGTTAAAGAAAATATATAGAAAATGAAACTGAAGTTCAGGGAGGACCTTCGGTGCAGGTTGGGTGGATTCTGAGGCAGAGAGTTGAAAGCAGGTGCCAGGATGTTCGCAGGATGCATGCATTTTAAGCAGGCCCCCCCACGTGAGGCGGACACAAAGGGTCCAAGGCCCTACTTCCTGAGGCTACGGTACACTGCCCTTGCAGGTCTAAAAGCCCACAGGATGATTCTCACTGCAGCCAGCCCACTCAACCAGCAGACAACAGGTCGCCGCTGGGACATTATTTTCTCCTGGTAAAGCAGATACCCTTTGACAGTTACTGGCTGTTCTCTTACCTTGAACATGTCTTCCTCCAGATGTTATCCTTGCTTGAAACCTCACCTCCTTCAGATCTTTATTCACATGTCTCCTTCTCAGGCAGCGGATTTAACATTGCAACACTCCTCCACTTGGCAGGGAGTTTTGTCAGTCATGTTTACTGATGTACTTCCTAATGTCTGCAACAGGACCTGGCAAATGTAGGCACTAAGTAAATACTTGTGTGAACATTGAATCAACTGGCTGGAAACCAGTCCTTTAGGGGGAACCACTCTATCCCAGCAGCAACAATTTGCTCAACCAGAAAGAACATTCCAGGGAAGGAAGAGGTCAGGTCCTACACACAGCCAAGCCCTTTCTCAGAGAGATCCCTGTCTTCCTAGCCACCCCGCAGGGTCTGAAGGAAGAATGGAGTGACAGTGCCCAATGGATAGATATGGAGAAATGGCCAAGTTCTCTTGTTAAATGAAAGAAACAAGTTGCAACACATTCGTGTACTCTAATTCTACTTTGTTAAAAATGTAACCACTTTGGTTATCCGTTCTTTCAGCGCTTATTTACTGAACACTTACATCCAAATCTTCATTCCCTAAACAAGTATGTTGTGAGCACCGACCATATGCCAAGCCTGGGGCTAGGTCCCGGGGCTTCTGGGGTGAACAAGACAAGGCCTCCTGCCTCCGTGGAGCTTATGATTTAAAAAATATATAAGCATAGAGAAATTTCTGGAAAGTTACACACCAACTCATTAACAGAAAGTGGATTTTTTAAAGAGGGAACACGATTGTATTATCAATGATGATAGTAACGATCATTAGAAAAGCAGAGCTAGGTCTAGCAGAAGGAGGCAGAATGGTAGTGCTTAGGAGGGCTGACTCCAGAGCCAGGCAGCAGATTTGATCCCTGGCTCTAAATTCTCTCTGGGTGTTCTTGTGTGTCATTTCACAGCTTTCTACCTCAATTTCCTCACCTGTAAAACAGGTGCCCAAACCTTAGGCCCACTTCAGGATCAGGTGAGATTAGGTGTGTTAACTGCTCTTAGCATATGGCAAGTTCTCTGCATCTACCTTGTGGCCTTGGTGCATCCTGCCACCTCTGTGGGACAGGTACTGTTGTCATTGCTCCAATTTTTTATTTATTTATTTTTTTAAGATTTTATTTATTCACTTATCCCCCCCTTGCTGCTTGTGCTCGCTGGGTCAGCTAACCACACCGTGCGGGCGGGCTTGCCTTCACCAGGAGGCCCGGGGAACCGAACCCGGGGCCTCCCATATGGTAAACGGGAGCCCTACTGATTGAGCCACAGCCGCTTCCCTCATTGCTCCAATTTGACAGGTGAGGAAACCAAGACTCATCAATGCAAAGACCACAGAGGTAAAGTGCCATGTTTCCCACATCTTATCAAAGGCACATCCTATCGATATATGGCTGTTGTTGTCAGCATCGATCCCCTGGCTGAGGGAATATTTGTTAGGTTCCCAGGTGATTTTTATGCCAGAGAAACAATGAAGAAGACTTTGGGTTCTGTGACAATCCTTGTTTTTTTTTTAATTTTTAAACTTTAATTTTTTATATCAATGTTATACTCAATTAACACAAGATAATAACTACAATAACAATGAATCTGGGAAGCGGCTGTGGCTCAATCAGTGGGGCTCCCGTTTACCATGTGGGAGGCCCCGGGTTCGGTTCCTGGGGCCTCCTGGTGAAGGCGAGCCCGCCCGCATGGCGTGGTTGGCTGACCCAGCGAGCACAAGCAGCAAGGGGGGGATAAATGAATAAATAAATAAAATTAAAAAAAAAAAAAAAAAAAAAAAAAACAATGAATCTGCTTTGGTCCTTGGTTACACTGCACCCCTCCACACACACAATTTTTGTTCATTCCTCAATCTTGAGGGATTTGGGATGATGTCCACTGACTGCTCCAGGCTGAGAAGGGAGGTAGACATTATGGGGCAGAGGAATGGAATTGTTTTGTGTGCAGTGGAAGAGACTCTTTGCTTTCAGGGCAGGGTTGGTCCATCATCATCGTTTTGTTACTTGTCCAGGGCAGGCCTGAAGAGCTGAGAGTGGACATTGACTGCCTACCTGCTGGACGACCCTGGTTTTTAGTCGCGGCTTAGAAGAAAGTAACCACAGCAACAGGACAGTTCCCACGTGGCGAGCACATCTTTACAAGCCAGGTGCCACGAGCACCTGATTCAGTAACCTCATGTTCCCACAACTCCACCAGGTGGGCAAAATCAGTATTCCCATTTTATGGATAAGCTAAGACGTGGCAGAGCCAGACTTGCTGGGCACTGCTCTGGACTGTGGGATGCCCCGAAGGCAGGCAAAACTGTGTGAAGGTGAGCAAGCCAAGTGGGCCCAGATTTGAGTTCCAGCAGGAGGCCATCTGCTTACTCTAGTCTAAGTGGTCTGAGGATGGGAAATACCCAGAACAGATAGAAGTTAAAAGACAACCTGGCAAAAAAAAAAAAAAAAAAGTACACATGGGGCCAAGGTGTTCACAGCCAACAGGAATAAAACTGGCAGAAATAAGGCTAAAAAATGTTTTTCTTTGTAATCTTCTTAGAATAGAGCCTTTGACCCTGTATGTGCTGGATTTATTTAACTAGTCCCTTATAGATGAATGGTAATAATGTTTCCTATTTTTCACTGTTACAAGGCACCTATGAACATCTACTTACCTATAAATTTCACCAACCAAAAGCAAAACTTCTGGGTCATACGGGAGGAGCATTTCATATTTCAATACATACTATCAAATTACCCTAAAAGGTTGCAGTTTTACATTACCAGCCATACAGGAGATTGTCCTACACTGGAGACCAATACTGAAATGTTATATTAATTTTTTCACTCTGAAAGGCAATGAAAAGGCATCTCACTTTTTTTTATGGAGGTATTGGGTTTTGAATCCAGGACTTTGTACTTAGGAAGCAGGCACTCAACCACTGAGCTACATTTGCTCCCCAAAGAGAGGGCATTTTTCCATTTGTTTTGTTTTTAGGAGATACTGGGGATCAAACCTAGGACCTCATACATAGGAAGGAGCTACATCCACCTCCATCTCACTTTTTAAATTTGAGCTACATCCACCTCCATCTCACTTTTTAAATTTGTCTGTCTTTCATTATTAGAGAAGTTGCACATCAATTCTGGTTTACTGACCATTTGGATTTCTTTTGATACACACACAGTTCAGGGCATTTGCCCAATTTTCTTGTCATCTTTTTCTTATTGCTTTATAAGAATTCTTTATATATTGTGAGTATATTAGTTTTTTTTTGTTTGTTTGTTTTTTTTGAGGTACCAGGGCCAGGGATTGAACCCAGGACCTTGCATGTGGGAAGCTGCTGCTCAACCACTGAGCCACATCAGCTCCCCTGAGTTGGCTTTTTTTTTCATTTGTTTGCTTGTTGTCTGTTTTTAGGAGGCACTGGGAACCGAACCTGGGACCTCCCATGTGGGAAGCAAGGGACCAATTGCTTGAGTCACATCCGGTCCTGATATTAGGTCTTAGTTAAACATTTTGCAAATATTTTTCTCAGTCTGTCATTTATTTACAGTTTTTTTGTTTTGTTTTGTTTTGTTTTTAAGATTTTTATTTATTCATTTATCCCCCCCTTGCTGCTTGTGCTCACTGGGTCAGCCAACCACGCCATGCGGGCGGGCTTGCCTTCACCAGGAGGCCCTGGGAACCGAACCCGGGGCCTCCCATATGGTAAACGGGAGCCCTACTGATTGAGCCACAGCCGCTTCCCTACAGTATTTTTGTTTCCACAGGTTTTTCCTTTTCAGTTGAGTCAAGTCTATCGACCTTTTCTCTTACAGCATCAGAGTTTTATGCCACATGTAGAAAAATTTCCCCTACTTTCATTTACTTTTTGTATAATCAGTAGTTCCAGTTCTTATCCTTCTGCCACCCAATGCCTCACCAGATGCCTGGCCTTTCAATGCTCTGCACAGCTCTGCAGCCCCAAGGTGGAGCGTAGCTCTGCAGAGTCCCAGGGTTGGCCTGGACCTGGGAACTTCTGGGTGCCTAACAAGGGCCTTAAGTTCCTCTCCAGCTCTGCTGCCACCCTGGGGGCTGAAGCCTGGATGGCATCCTGGATGCTGTGTAGGTTCCACTGGGTCCTTAGGAGGGCATCATCCAGCGTGAAGAAGCCATCACGGGTGCGCCGCACTTGGGAACAGAAAGCGGTAGTCTTTAACTCCAGGCCGATCTCATGCACTAGCTTCCGCAGCTGCTTCTGTGTTTCATGTATGCACTGAACCTCTGTCAGGGACACACAATGACAGACACGGTGATCACAAGCACAGCCTCTGGTGTCAACTTTATCTGGATCCATATTCCTTGGATCCCTCCTGGCTGTGTAATAACCTTGGGCAGACACCTTAGTTCTCTAAGGCTTTGCCATTCTGCTGCAGTACATCTAAGACCAGCCCCATCCATGTCACCTGACAGCTTGTTAAACATGCAGGCTCTCAGGCCCCACCTAGACCTGTTGAGTCAGAATCTGCCTTTTGAGAAGACACCTCTCCCCTTGCCCCCAGTGATTCACGGACAGGTTAAAGTTTGAGAAGAGCTGCTCTAAGAGTGGTTTTGCTCATATGTAAAATGGGGTAGTTGTGAGGAGTCAAAGAGATAATTCATTTAAGGTGCTTAGCATCAGGAGGGGCTTGGTCAGTGCTCAAGAAAGGAGCTTGTGGGAAGCGGATGTGGCTCAATCGATAGGGCTCCCGTTTACCATATGGGAGGCCCCGGGTTCGGTTCCCGGGGCCTCCTGGTGAAGGCAAGCCAGCCCACGCGGCGCGGTGAGCTGACGCAGCAGGATGACCCGGCAAGGGGAGACAAGCAGACACAGAAAAACGCACAGCAAATGGACACAGCGAGCACAAGCAGCAAGGGGGGGATAAATGAATAAATAAAATCTTAAAAAAAAAAAAAGAAAGAAAGGAGCTTGTATTAATATAAACAACAGAAAATGGGGAGGGGGAGCAGCTAGAACGAACAAAAGGCAATGCGGGATTGAGTTGGATGGGATTGGGGAGGTGGGAGTGGTATCAACAAGTTGAAAGTCCGCAGCTCTGGAAATGAGCTGCTAAATATAAAACCCTTGCCTGTTAAGGTCTGGCTTCAAAGGGTGACTTGGCAAGAGATAGGAGAGCTTTTGTTCTGTGTGTTCTGTGACCGGCCAAGTCCAGGCCAGGGCTGGGAAGTCACCCTGATGTTTTTTTTTGTTTTTTTT
The DNA here is from genome assembly GCA_026826555.1 of Tolypeutes matacus. Taxonomy (NCBI): domain Eukaryota; kingdom Metazoa; phylum Chordata; class Mammalia; order Cingulata; family Chlamyphoridae; genus Tolypeutes; species Tolypeutes matacus. Next base: position 3,355,916 of record JAKSZT010017719.1, on the reverse strand, counting down.
TTTTTACCGGGAGGTACCGGGGATCGAACCCCGGTCTCTCCATATGGTAGACGGACGCCGAACCTCTTGAGCCACATCCGTTTCCCAACCCTGATGTTTTCACCAACAGAGAGCAGAGCTGGCATGTGCCAGCCTTGGCTAAAACAGAGAACAGCAGCCTCTGCAAGGGCATTCCACAATAACTCTTCAAACCTAGGAGCCCATCCCATGGCTCCGACTTCCTGGGGTAACCTACCTAAGAGGAATTCCGGAGGTGCAAAGTGGAGGCATCGGATGCCAGTTATCAGCATCGGGGACTTGTTCATGGGCCGGACCAAGCCTCTCACAGCCATCTCATAAGCCTCCTGGGTCTTCAGGTCGAGGTTGGAATACCTGGGAATCAGGAGGGGGCTTGAGTCAGGCAGTGGGCGTGAGGATGGAGAGCTGGGCTGACTGCCTGCCCCTGCCCCACCCATGAAAGGTGCCTTTTCTGAAGCTCCTTGTTTGCTTTCCCTGTTTCCTGCCCTACCTTGATCCTCCAGCCACGTTTGCAGCAGCCTCTCTCTGTCCCCTCCAACCCGTTAAATGCAGGGTCTGCCCTCCCTCTGCACACTCTCCCTGGTTTCAACACACACCCAACACAACTATGTGATTATACCAAATACCATTGATTGGCACTTTGGATGAATTGTATGTTTTATTAATATGTATCAATAAAATTGATTCGTTAAAGAAAAAGAACACACACACACCCAGGTGTAGACTACTCCCAAACCTCTAACTGTAGTGCTGTGCTCCAGCTCCTCCCACAGGTGCCTCACTCTCAACCCAACCCAGTAAACTCAACATCTTCCCCCTAACACGGGTTCCTCCTTCCCATCCCAACACCCCAGAGGCCCAGCTAGAACCCAGGGCGCCCTCCCAGCCTCTTTCTCTCCCTGCCCCCATTCTTCTTCCTCATCTCACCCAGGTTCCTTGGTCTTCTCCACTGCTGACGACACTGCTGCAGTTTAAACCTTTCTTGGTGGTTCCTAGGCACTGTCCACATAGCCTATTACTCCCTGACTCCAGCTTCGCCCCCTCCAGTCTATTCTCCACATGGTCCCTAGAAGGACAGAACCAGTTCCCCAGCTGCTTAAGACCTGTCAATGGTTCCTACTGCCCTTGCCAACTGTCCCCCTTCACTTCACTGCCTTCCTGGGGTACCTCACACCCCTCGTGCTGGGATCCTCACCAGTTTTCTGAACACATCTTCCTGTTTCATGCCTCTGAACCTTACTTAGCATATGATGTTCCCACTGCCTGGAATAACCTTTCCCCCCAACCACAACCGCTGGAAAATTTCACACTCATCCTTTAAACAGTGCTCCCTAAGGCATTCCTCTGAGCACAGCAGCCTCCCCTGCCTCAGGTGGTTGTTCTGGTTGGTGTCACCCTGCACTGAGAAGTTACTGTGCTCAGGGACCCATCTGACTCCCTCGAGCCCTCAGTACGTGTCTATAAGGTGGAAGCTGTTTCTGTGCCCAGTTTACAGACAAGGCAGTGAGGCTCACAGCAGCTTGGGTTCTACCAGGCTGACTGCTCGTGGCTGGTAAAACCAAGATCTCCAGGTGGAATGGCTCCAGAGCCCAAGCTCCTAGGTGTTAGGGCACACTACCCTCCTGGCCCCACCCCCACTCTGCCCTGTGACGATGCGGATCTTCTTTCCATGAGCTCACACACTGCTTGGGAGGAAGGCAGGAGCTTCCTGTTCCCGTCAGTGTCCTCAGTGGCTGGCACACAGAAACATATCTGTATGCTATGGAAGGAAGGGCTGTGTTGCTTTTAGGTTCTGAAAAGATCCTTGGAATCTGGCCCAGGGTGAGTGGAGCCTGTGGAAGTCCTGTGGGCACTTCTTACTCTTCCAGAACTTCTCAGGGTCCCACTTACTTCACCAGGGCCTTCTGATGGGAGCCTTGGATCACTGTCAGGATTCGGTCCAGCTTCTCTCTGGTCACGTGGTCTGGAAAAGCCAAGGGATTGTCAGCACACAGTTGCCCGCTAAGGACGGGCGACAGCAAACTGGCAAACTCCTTTCCCCCAACCTGCCCCATTCTTGGAAACTAGAAGGGTAGTGGAGCACACTCTGGACCCAGGGTTCACACTTGAGGGGGCTGAGAGCCTTCCAGAAATCTTATGAAGCCCCTGGATCCTCTTTCCAGAAAGATAAACATGAACTCAAAATTTTGAGGTAATTTTCAAGAGGCTCACAGATCCCCCAAATCCAGGTTAGGGATACTTTCCCCTGGAAATGGAGGTCCAAAGAAGTGATGTGACTAGCCCAAGATTCCAGACCAGGACCCTGGGGCGGGGTGGGGGGAGTCATCTATCCAAATGCAGAAGCAGGCAGCAAGGAGTTGGAGTGGCTCTGCCTGCTGGTCCCACTGAGTGAATGGGGGCAGGCAGTGGTGAAGCCTGGGGATTCTCACAAACTCTACCAGAAGGCTGTTCCTGGGGCTACCTGGGGCTGGTGCCAACTTCTGGCTCCAAGGGCCAGAACTCTGGGAGTAGGCACAGGCACTAAAGGCTTGCCAGCCTGGAAGGGCCAGGCCTCCTCACCCCTACTGCCTAGCTTCACGCATGCTGCCACCTCCTCCCCCTTCATTTACAACCCAGCTCAAACACTGCCTCCTCCAGGCAGCCCCTCCTGGAGCACATTGCTTTGCCCTGGCTCCTGCCACTGCACCTGGATCTCTTTCCTAGCACTTAATTGTCTTTTATTTTTATATAATTTTTAAATTCCATAGTCAATCCATGAATCTTCCTTAAAAACTTTAGATCATCACCAACAAACATCTCCCCTTTGCAAGTTCTGGCTCCCTCCCTCCCGGAGTTGTCAACATAATGGTTGTCTTGATGTTTTTTGGGTGTTGACATACATCTACATGTAAAAAAACACACAGTTTTGCTCTGTCACACATTTTCTGTTTTCTAGAGAAGATGTATAGTTGTGTGTCTCCTCTCCCAGCTAAACTGAGTTCACTGAGGTTGGGGACCCTGTCTGGTTCACCATATGCCACACCCCAGAGCCCGGTACGTAACTGTTGCGCAAACAGTGTTTGGCAAATAAGCAAATGCAGTAGATCCCGTGGAAGGTCTTCAACCATGGAGACAGTGAGATGTGAAGAATGAACCATTCACTCACTCATTCAACAAACATTTATTAACCACCTCCCATGACCTGGGCCCTGTGCTACATGTACAACCACAGCAGTGGACCATACAGTTCCTACTCTCATGGGTGACAGCCTGGTGGGGAAACAGATATTAAGTAAATAAACACTAATCATTAGTTACTATTGTGAGGTTCCATCCAGGGAAGGTGTGATCTAGTCTGGGGCTGAAGAATTCTTTGGGGAGGTGACATTTGAGCCAAGTGAGGAGGTGACCATAGGGCATGCCTGGTATCCAAAGCCCCATGAAGGCCAGCTGGAGCTTGGTGTGTTTGAGAGTAACAGAGGAGGCCAGCATGGCCCAGGTGGGAGTGAGCGATCAAGGGTAAGCAAACTCAGAGGGAGGCAGCCTCAGCCAAACCTCCCACCCACCCTCCATTCCATCAGAATGGACTCTCACCATATGTTGTTTTCTCCACCAGCCGCCCATCCTCACAGAAGTCATCCGTGGCTTTGCCCAGGAGGCCACGTACTGTGTAATCCTGACAGGACAGGGAGGGAAGACAGTCAGTTTCCCTACTCTAAGCCTCAGCACTGAGGAAGGAAGCCTAGCCCTTTAGGTCATGCTCTGGAGGTACTAGACTAAGGCTAGGGGCTGGGAGACCTCCCCTAGCCCCAGCTCTGTGCTTTTAGATGCTGGGGGGTAGGGGATGGGGGGAGCAGGGATAAGGAAGGCAGCTCTTCCTTTAGCCCCCAACTAACTGCCTTTGTGTGGCCTTGAGCAGCTCCTTTGCTTCCTCTGCACCCCAGTTCTCCTTTGTAACTAGGGGCTGGTGACAGGGCATATCCCACAGGGCTGCTGCCCACATTCAGTGAGACACAGTACCTGACTTCGAGTCAGTGGGCCTCCTTCATGATCACTGGCTGGGTTCCCATGAACAGATTTTCCCATGACAGCAAGCACCAGCAGCCTGCACTGGGTACTGACAGCCAGCCTGTTATCACCCCATGCCTCCATGTCTTTCCACTCCAGCCAAACCTGACAATTTATCATGCTCTGATCCCTCCTCCACCTGGTGAAATATGACTATACTTTCAAGGCCTAGATCAAGCCATTCCTCCTCCTTGAACTCAGGAATTCCTCTTCCGCTAAACCTGTGGAATGCCTCTGCCACAAGTAAAAATAATGACAATGATGACAATAGAGATGATAATACTGACAGCTATTGAGCATTTACTAAGTGCCCAGAATTGTTAAGCACTTTATATGTGGTCACTAATCCAATCTTCAAAGTAACCCTATAAGGAGGTACTATCATTCATTCCCATTTTTAGAGAGGAGGAAATGAAGGCACAGAGAAGTAATCCACCCAGAACACACAGTTGGTAGAAACTAGGTTTCAACCCAAGTTGTTTAGCTCCAGAATCTGTGCTCTTAATCACTAAAAACAGGCCCTCTAATGTGGTACTGCTGCACATGCTGTGTGGTAATAGATTGAACAGTCCCACCCTGGATGGCAAGCTCCCTAAGGGCTGGATGGTGACATCCATGCCTCAGTCTTGGGAAGAGAATGGAGTGGTGTCATGATCAGGCTCTGGTGTTGGACAGATCCAGGTTCAAATCCCAGTTCTGCCCTCAGGACTATGTGACATTGGGCAAGTGACATCCCGTCTCTGAGTCTCATTTCTCTCATCTGTAAAATGTGGTCATCAATAGGACCCACTCTACAGGAAAAATTTGAGGATTCCACAAGGGAATCCACGTATAGTACTCAGTACAGAGTAGGCAGCATGCAATAAATGTCAGTAGTTGTTATTACACTATTATTATAATCTCCCCTGGCACATGGCCATAAAAAAAGTTGCTTGCAGATGGCCTGGGTGTTCCCTATGGAATCCTCTCTACTGCAGAATCATGCCAGTGATGCCTGGGAAAGGGTTGAGGGCTAAGCGGGCTGACCTTAGAGCCCTGTACCTTGGTGAGATGAGCATCGTACATGTCGGTGAGAAGCCTGCATCCATGTCCCACGCCGAGTACTGAAAGGAAGCCAAGATGATCTCACACCTAGATCCCCATTCCCTTTACCCTGGGGGACCCCCACCCCTCATCAGAATACTTCCACCTCTGATGGTGCGGAAGCTAGCAAGGTGGCAAGGAGAGCTTTTCTACAGGAAGCAAGATGGCTCTTCTGGGCACACATCAAAATTCAGAATTCTGGGCCCCACACTTATGTACTGAGTCTGACTCCTGGGTTGGGAGAAGCCTAGGATCCTTAGCAAGGTGATTCTTATGAACTCAAAAGTAGTCACACACACACACACACACACACACACACAAGTATTCACACAATGCTAATATTCTTGCTGTCCTGATTTTGTGAAATCAGGGTAGGCTAAACATTCACTATATTAGAAACCATGAATGTGTCCCCTGACCTAGTTTTTCTCCCTAGGTCTGGTTTTTAGAATGCTGGTGATAAACGAAGCCTGATTTATTTTATTTTATTTATTTATTTATTTTTAAGATTTTTTATTTATTTATTCATTTATCCCCCCCTTGCTGCTTGTGCTCGCTGGGTCAGCTAACCACGCCGTGCGGGCGGGCTTGCCTTCACCAGGAGGCCCCGGGAACCGAACCCGGGGCCCCATATGGTAAACGGGAGCCCTACTGATTGAGCCACAGCCGCTTCCCGAAGCCTGATTTATTATATGACCATCTTGTATGGGAAAAGACTGTAACTCTAGGTATCTTTGGTCAACCTTAAGAGATATAGCAGGGGAATGGATGTGGCTCAAATGGTTGGGCATCTATCTCCATATGGAGGTACCTGGGTTTGAGCCCCAGGACCTCCCAGTAAAATAAAAAAAAGAAAAATATAGAAGGCGCACGGGCCACCAGGCCCCATGCACGGGTGCACCACCAGGCCCCGCGAGCAGGTGAGCACCCCAGGCCCTGTGCGCAGGTACGCCGCCACCCCAGGCCCTGTGCACACGTGCGCCGCCATGCCCCGTGAGCGGGTGAGCCGCCAGGCCCCGTGAGCGGGTGTGCTGCTAGGCCCCATGAGCCATGCACCAAGATGATGATGTAACAGGAGAGTGACACAAGGGAGAGCCAAGACAAGACGTGCTGAAAAACCAGGAACTAAGGTGGTGCAGGTGGTAGGACGCCTCTCTCCCAAATCGGAGGTTCCGAGGATCAAATCCCAGTGAAGACAGGAGAAGAAGGTTGAGAAGGGAGGGCAGGAAACGGACACAGAGAGTTGCCCAGCGAATGGATGCAAAAACAGCAAAAATGGGGGGGAGGGGGATAAAAATGGATAAAAGTAAATAAATAAATAAATCCTTAAAAAAAAATAGTAGTCACACAGCTCTGTACACAAATATGGGGTAACTCTGAGTATCCTTTAACCTCCTTTAGCCCCAAGCTTCTCATCAGTAAAATGGAGATAAAAATACTGTCTGAATCCCTGTGGGTGTAGTGAAGGTTCAAGAGGCAATGCATGGGAAGCAGTCAGCACAAAGGAAGGGTCCGATAAATGGTGGCCATTGGGGCCACTCCCTGCCTTTCCCCAGTCTGTTTCTCCCTCTGGCTGAAGGAGAGAATGACTATTCACTCTTGGAGAGGGAACAGAGAGAGGGCATGTGAGATCATATCTGCCTGCCTGTGCCCCAGGAAACAACACAAGGGGGCTGAGACTGTCACAGCTGGAAGACATGGCCACTGACTGGCCCTGGGGAGACAGATGGCTCATGAATGAGAGCTTGTGTGTTCCGCTCCAGCAACATCCACACCTCAGCCAGTGGGGTCAGAGTCATGTGCTTGGCAGCCCTGTGCATGTCATGGTTTCCTTCTCTGGACTGGGGCATTCATTAGCCATGTGACCCTAGGCAAGTCATATAAGCTCCTGGAGCCTTACTTTCTTCCTCTGTAAAATCATATAGTATCTACCCAATAAGGTTGTGTGGTGAGTAAATGTGCACAAAGGGCTTGGTACCACATGTAACATGGAGGAATCAATTGTGATTATGACCTTGTGACACCTCTCCCTTCCACCATTCATCTTTACAACTATCAGAGACTTGGGACAAGAATCAGGGGAGAAGGGCAGTGGTGGGAAATGGCTATCAGGTAAAAAGTGGGCTGGGATCCTGGTAGCTCCCTGATCCTCCCCCAAATATATATCACTGCACCCCCAGGCTCACCACATCACCTACCAAGTACTCCAGAAGCCTGGATATCCAGACGGTGTCCCACGCCAACCTTCAGCCTGGTGAACGCTGGTCCACGCACTGAAAAGAAACAAACAAGGTCCATTTCCTCAACTCATCCAGCCTCCAGGACGGCTTGGGCTTCGTGATGACCTCATTCCTAAAACGTGGCCTCATGGAGCCCAAAGTCAGGATCAGACTAGATTCTCAGACATCCCTACTATGGAATCTGGAGCCCAGAACTATTTCTTCAGTATCCCTGGTCTACAGAGGAGGCAATACAAGATACCTGTCACTCTGCCTATCACCATCTGCCCAATGAAAGAATTCAGGTGAACTCAGCCAGCATAACACTGGGGATCAAGATTGTGGGTTCCCTGCCCATATCCTGCTGAAGGAACTTCCTGATCATTGTCCAGGGAGAAAATGGAAGCTGTGAGTTCCTTAAGACAGTACCTGGGTCTGTCTGTTAACAGTTCTACCCCCAGAGCCCAGAACTCACTAGCTGTTAAGGAAATAACTATTGAAAGAACAAATGCTGGAATATGCTAGAATTATTTAGGCTTTTCTAAATCAAAAGGAAACTAAAGGAAAGGTAGGAGATAGATAAGAGCCTACTGAATATAGGCTAAGTTACTTAGTGTCAACTCTGAGCCTCAGTTTTCTCATTTGTGAAAAATGGGAATAGTACTTACCTCACAGGATTGTGGTAAAGATTCATGAGATTGTATCTGGGAAAAGCTTAACACAATACCTCTTACAGAGTAGGTACGCAATAAATTATACTTGTTATTGCCATCATACAGTAGAGTCCCTGAATATTATCATGCAAGGGCTTTATAGAGGTTTCTGGTGCAGCCCCTTGGTCCTTTATAACCTCCCTGACAGTGACCTTAATCAGTTCTAGTGACATTTGACTAATTACCAGAACCAATTCCATTGTTGGGCAGCTTTGTTGACTAAAAGCCACACTTTTCCAGGAGCCCAAAACTCCTGGGAAATTTTCAAGGGGCTCATCGATCCCCTGAATCCAAGTTAAGAACACTTTCCCCTGGAAGGTCTCTATTCCCATTTGGAGTTCTAGAATAATAAAAAGTACAACAAACTACAGTCCACAGGCCAAATCAACAAGTCTGTTTTTTTTTTTAATTTTTTTAATAAGATTTATTTAATATTTTTTTTAATTTTTATTTATTTATCTACCCCTTGCTGGTTGTGCTTGCTGTGTCCATTTGCCGTGAGTTTTTTTGTGTTTACTTGTTTCCCTTTGTTGCATCATTTTGATGTGCCAGCTCACTGTGCAGTGCAGGCTAGCTTGCCTTCACCAGGGGGCCCAGGGAATCGAACATGGGGCCTCCCATATGGTAAACGGGAGCCCAACCAATTGAGCCACATCCGCTTCCCCACAAGCCTGTTTTTTAATGGCTCACTAGCTAAGAACAGTTTTTACGTTTTTCAGTGGTTCAAACAAAATCAAGAGAAAAAGATCTCAAGACAACTGAAAATTAAATGAAGTTCAAATGTCAGTGTCCATCAACAAAGTTTTATTGGAACACAGTCAGGCTCATTCCTTTGTGTTGTCTATTGTTGCTTTTTCACTACAGTGATAGAGTTGAGTAGTTGCAACAGAGACCATATGGCTCTCAAAGCCCAAACTATTTACTGTCTGGCTCTTTCCAGAAAAAGTATATCAATTCCTGGTCTAATACTTTATCCCAATGGTGGTCCTTCCAGGGCCTTGCAAAGAAATCTGAGCACTGAGACACTGACTCTACTAAGTGATTTTCTGGAAAGTGACACCCAGAACGCTGCCTGAATCTGATTTACCTAGGGGATGGTTCACCAGGGTGGGCACACTGGTGGCGGTGAGGGTCAACTCCTTCTCGCTGCCTTCCCCCCCGGCCGGGAAGGAAGCGAACACGCAGATCAGGGGCAGGAGGCTTCCCAGCGTTGAGACCTGAGAACACACATGTAAAGAACATTTTGTCAATTCTGTCCCATCATCTGGGGGCTGGGGGGCTGGGCAGGGAAGTATGGTGATGTAGAAGACACATGAGATGCTCGCTGTGTAGAGAACAGAATAGCAGTAGTTAGGAGGAACAGGCGTGGATTCAAATCCTGACTCTGCTATTTAACTGTGTGACAACGGGCAAAACAGCCTTTCTGAGCCTCAGCTTCCACAAATCGGAAAACGTGAGAGGTAACAGAATGTATAGAGTAGATGATTAGGAAGGCGCTCTGCCCAGGCGAGTGGGTCACATGACTTTATTCTGGAGGATCAGAAGCAGAGACGGCTGGAAGAACGGGTGCGGGATCATGGGTCTGGTTCGAGGCACTCACCCTTCAAAAGCTGCAGCTCCACGGTGTCCCGCAAGTGCTCCCACTTTAGACCTGGGGGCTTGTAGGCCGCGAAGAGTCCATGCAGCCGCATCAATCCTGCAAACCCCATACCTGAAGCTGGCGGCCCGGCTCAGGGAAAACAAGGCATTGGGCGGAAACGCTACACGGTCCCGCCCCAAAGGTGGCTCTTTGTGCAAGCCGCCACGTTCCGCAGCCGGAAGTGGTTCTTGCCTTATTGTCCTCGGGGAAAACGTCCTGTAGAGAAGGAAGTAGGGCCCGGCTAGGAAACCCAAAGCTAGTGGAGCTCACGCCTCCCTTGGAAACCCTTTTTGGGTGTAAGGTTAAGTGCGAAGAGTCTTGTATCGGCGGAAATAGGCGCGTTAGTAGGTCGATTGGGTTTCCTTCTCATACTTAGCGATAGGGCTCTTTCCTTTCTGTGCTCCAGTTTTTCCGCTCAACAAGAACATAGTGCAGTCGGGATCACGTTCTTTTGACTTTTCCGTCGATCCGACGCCAAATTTGAGGCTCAGACTTGCCGGCTCATTCCCCGCGGACGTCCGGCCGGCCCGCTGCCATGGCGACGCTGCTCCGCGGTGCCCTGCGCCTGCTCCCCCTGCTCCCGGGCCGCCTGGGGTCTGCGGCAGGCAAGTGGCGAAGGGTTCCGGGTGGAGACGGAGGGGAGTTCTGGGGGCGCCCTGCTCCTCTCACCTCAGCCTTTTTCCTGCCTGGCAGATATGCCCCTTCGGACTGGGAGCCGTGGCGCCGGCCTGCTCTATCCCGACCACATCCCCACGTCCCCGCTGCAAAAGGCGCTGCTGGCTGCGGGCTCTGCGGGAATGGCACTTTACAACCCGTACCGCCATGGTAAGGCCGCTAGTACCAGCGAGCGGCGCGGGTCACGACCTCTGTCAAAGCCTCAGTTTCCTTTGAGTAATCGGAGGATAAACTAACCAGGATATCCTAACCTGGTTGCACCTCATAATCACCCGGAAGGTTTATAAAAATGCAGATGCCTGGGTCCCACTCTAAATTCACTGAATCCGAATCTGCAGAGTGGGGACGGGGTGTGAGGGAGGGGTGTGGAATCTGGGGAAGTTTTCCTTTTTCGACTGTTTCCCGGGAGATTCTATCCTCCAGCCACATTGAGAACCTCTGGATTAAATAGGTGATTTATAAACACCTATCCAGTTATAACATCCCACTAGAGAGTAAGCTTTATGAGATCAAGGACCTTGTTCCACTATATAAAAAGCATTTTATTTTATTTCATTTAATTTTAATTTAATTTTATTTTATTTTTGTATAAGCATTTTAGATAGTACTCAGAATTAGTAGAATGAATGAATAAAATATCCTAGGATTCTACACTATCCTTCTCATTCCTCCCAGAATTCTTAAGTATGGGAAATACCCTTTTTCCTACTATTAAAAACAATAATGCTAACTGCTTGTTGAGTACTTGTTTTGGCTGCCCACTATGCTAAGTGTTTTCTATGTATGCCTTTCTTGATTTCTCATATTAACTCTATTATAACAAAGGTGTTACCCACACTTCACAAATTAGGACACTGAAGCTTAGAAATGTGAAATAATTTGTGCAAGTTCACCTAGATAGGGACAGAACCTGGGCTCAAACCCAGCACTCTGTTGCCAAAACCTGTAACTACAATGGAAATACTGACATGATACTCTATTGTGATAATGGGTGTGAAAGTAATTTATAAACCCTAAAGTGTTGTGCTAACCAGGTCCACCTTACCCCAGTTGATTAAGAACATTAATAATAATAGCTATGGTTAAAGTGAGCCCTGGCTGGGCGATTTGCTAAGTGTTTAACGTGAATCCTCGTAACTAAGAGGTATGTATTGTCCCTGTTTTACCATATAGGAAACTAAGACTCCAGTCCAGGTGAGGTAATCTACCTAATATCACATCCTCCATTTGTGCCTCTTTCTATCCTTTCAGATATGGTCGCAGTTCTAGGGGAGACCACAGGATGCCTAGCCCTGAAGACCCTCAGGGACCAGATGAAGAGGGATCAAGAGGGTGCCCAGATCCTGCAGTAGGTCCCAGCTCTGCCCTGGGGAATTGAGGGTATTCCTGGGGATCCTGATCTCTCTGGAGTTACATCATATCAGTCCTTTTCCTCTAAGGAGCTCTGCTTGATACCTTGGCCACAACTGGCTGCACAGACTGGACACTATCCAAATCCAGGGTCACCATTCACATATAAAGTATGATGACTCTTGAGTTGTGCAGGATGGTGGCCTGGGCCCAGTTCCATACACAAGGGCTCTGTGCCTCTAAGCTCCCATAAAACATGCTATAGATGTCCCCCTCCCATGCCCTTTGTAAATACACTGATTACATCTAGGCCTGCCTCTCCCTGCTTAGACTGTGCCCCTGTAGGCAGGAACCATGCCTTTAGCTTGTGTAGTCCCATCACTCTCCACCACTGTCCTGGCCAGTGATAGATACTCCATAAAGGCTTATGGTCCCCATTGCTGCCCTCCACCCTTCACAACTTGCTGTAGCTGGACCTTTCATCTGTCTTTGCTAGTGTCCTCTTAGTATCTGACTCCTGCCTTCCGGCTTCTTGCAGGGAGCGTCCCCGGATCTCGCTATCCACCCTTGACCTGGTCAAGCTCCAGAGCCTGCCTGAGGGCTCTCTTGGCCGCGAGTATCTCCGTTTCCTGGATGTGAATGTGAGTGTCCAGGTTCTGTCCATCTGGCATCAAGAAAAAGGGCAGAGGGATAGGACAGGGGTGACATCCTGGAAAAGGAAGAGCTCTGAGCTGCTACCATGGGCAGAAGTGCTTTACAGTCTCTTATGCCAAGACTGTGTCATTTTCCATGGGAAAGGAAAATGGGCCTGCAGCATCACTCCAGGGGTAATACACACACACGCACATAAGATAATACTAGTTAGTATCTATTAACCCTTTACTGTATGCCAGGCTCATATGTGTTCTTGCTAAATCCTCCCGATAATCCTGTCAAGAATGTTCTATTATTAAAGAAAAGGAAAGAAAATTATGAGGAAATTGAGACTCAAAGTAGTTAAGCAAGTATTGTAGGAAGATAGCCGAGTAGGAAGCTCCACAAATCAGTCCCTCCACCAAAACAACTATTGAGCTGGCAGGAACTGCCTGAATCAACTATATTGAAACTCTAGAGTCTAACAGAACACTGTGCAACATCCAGGGAAGACCTGGAAGAAGAAACATGTAAATTGTGTTAAATGTCAATGAATTTCACCCTCCCTGCAGTAGCTAACGTCCCCATCCCCCAGTCTATATGGCAGGCAGCTTTGGGGACTGCAGCCTGGGTTTCTAGTGCAGCTTGCCGGTCCTAGGGTGGGCTATAAGGACCTAGTCCTCCGAAGTCTTGGGCAGTGTGGTCTTGTCATTGATCACTACTTTTTTTTTTTTTTTTAAAGATTTTATTTATTCATTCATTTATCCCCCCCTTGCTGCTTGTGCTCGCTGGGTCAGCTAACCACGCCGTGCGGGCGGGCTTGCCTTCACCAGGAGGCCCCGGGAACCGAACCCGGGGCCTCCCATATGGCAAATGGGAGCCCCACTGATCGAGCCACAGCCACTTCCCTGATCACTACTTTTGATCAACTACTTCAGACAGTTGGGGGGGGTGGTGGCTGGCTCAGAGGGTAGGCGTTGTTTCAATCCCCTTCAGGCAAAAGTGACAGAGGTGTCTTAAAGAAGCAGTATATATATATATTTTTTGTTTGTTTGTTTGTTTGTTTTCTCTTTTCATTCCCTGCTTGGGAGGAAAAATAGTTTGGAAAAGATACAAATTGATGGCTCTAGCACTCAACAACAACATTAACAACAAACCTAGTAATACCAGAGCATTGGGAGAACTAGATTTCCAGAGTACTAACAACATAATATTCAGAATGTCTAGTACTCAATACGCAAAGAAACAGGAAAGAATGGCCCATTCACAGGAAAAAGAGAATTTACCAGAAACCATTTCTGAGGGAGCTCATACATTGGAACTATTAGTTAAAGACTGGGTTTCGTGCTGTCTTTGTGAACTTCCAGCATGGCTTACCGTGGCTAGGGCCAAAAGGTGCAGAAGGTGATGGTGTAGCCTATCAACCTCATCTTCAGATATTTGCAAAATATATCCGGATTCAGGTGTGGCTCTATAAGCAAGTAAATATGCAGATAGAGGGGTGTACTATTGGTTTTTATGAGTCCATGAACCTTGTATTAAATGATACAGAAGAGATTCATTCTAAAACAAAGTCAGGAAAACAACTGGGTCGGATCATGCTAAAAGGAAATAATATTACTCTGCTACAAAGTGTTTCCAACTAGAAATGAAGTGACAAGTTGTTGAGAAGTCAATACAGTTTTCTAGGTGTCCTATGTTGGAAGTATAGTTCTAAAACAATTGTTCATATTGTTTTTGATTACCCTTATATTATTACCAGATCCCAGTAAATGCTGTGGGTTTGTTTTTATTAAAAAAATAAATAAAAACAAAGACTTTAGGTCAACTGTCTTAAGTATGTTCAGTGAGCTAAAGGAATCCATATACAGAGAACTAAAGGAAATTAGGAAAATTTCTGAATGAAATGAAGAGAAATTATAAAAAGGAAACATTGTAGAGCTGCAAAGTACAGTAATGGAAATGAAAAACTCATTAGGGCAGATTCAACAGAAGATTTGAAAACAAAACAATTGAAATGATCTAATATAAGGAGCAGAAAGAAAAAATAATTAAGAAAAATGAACAGACCCTGAGAGACCTGTGGGAAGCCACAAAGTGTACCAAAATACACATTTTTGGAGTGCCAGCAGGACAAGAGAGAGAGAAAGGGGCAGAGAAGTATTTGAAGAAACAATGGCCACAAAATTCCCAAATCTGATGAAAGACATGAATGTTCACATCCAGGAATCTTAATGAACACCAAGTAGGATAGACTCTACAACAAGACACATCATATTGAAATAGTCAAAATCCAAAGACAAAGAGGATTTTGAAAGCAGCAAGAGAGAAGTGACTTGTTACATACAAGGGGTCCCCAATAAGATTCATAGTAGATTTCCTATCAGAAAACTTGGAGGTCAGAAGATAGTAAGATGGCATATTTAAAGTCTTTAAAGAAAAAAAGACTGTAGGGGAGGCGGCTGTGGCTCAGTCAGTAGGGCTTCCGTTTGCCATGTGGGAGGCCCCGGGTTCGGTTCCCGGGGCCTCCTGGTGGGGGCGGGCCCGCCCGCACGGCATGGTTGGCTGACCCGGAGAGCACAGGCAGCGAGGAGGGGATAAATGAATAAATAAATAAAATCTTTAAAAAAAAAAAAAGACTGTAAACTATGAATTCCATATGCAGCAAAATTATTTTTCAAAAATGTAGGAAAAATTAAGACATTTGCAGATAAACAAAAGCTGAAAGAGTTCATTAACAGAAGACTTTCCCTAAAAAAAAAAAAATTCTAAAGAGAGTCCTTCAGGCTTAAATTAAAAGGACACTAGACTAACTCAAAGCCATAAAAAGAAGTAAAGAACATTGGTAAAGGTAACTATATGGGTAAGTGTAAAATCCTGTATTTTGAACTTTTCATTTGTAACTGTTCCCTCTCCCTCATGACTCATCAGGCAAATATGTAATATAATATTTAAAATATTTGTTAATGAGAATACAATGTATAAAGATGTAATGTGAGACAATAATTATATATATAGGGAAGGGAGGGAGATATATAGTAGTACCATGTTTGTATACTCTGGAACTAGGTTGTTACTTGTCAAACTAGGTTATTAGTTTAAGATGTTCATTGTAATTACCAAGGTAACCACTAAGAAAATAGGGAATCAAAACTGGTACAATACAAAAAAGCAATTAAATACAAGAAAGGCATTAATGGAATGATTGAGGAACAAAAAACATACAAAATGTACAGAAAACAAATGACTAAATAGCAGAAATAAATCCTTCTCAATTACTACCTTAAAGGTCAATGGATTAATCTCCCCTGTTAGAAGGCAGAGATTAGTAGATTGGATGAAAAATCGTGTTCCATCTATATGCTGTCTATAAGAGACTTATATGAGGTACAAAGATACAAAGAGGTTAAAAGTAAAAGGGTGGAAAAAGATATTCGATGCAAATATTAATCAAAAGTGTTGGAGTGGCTATATTACTGTCAGACAAAATTGACTTTAAGTCAAAAAAGATTATAAGATAAAAATATTATATATTGATAATAAATTCAATGCAGCAAGAAGATAAAATGATGATAAACATATATGCATCTCACAATGGAGCATCCAAATATATGAGGCAAAAATGGACAAAATTGAGAGAAATATATAGTTCTACAGTATTAGTTGGAGACTTCAATACACCACTTTCAATAATTGATAGAACTAAACAGTAGATCAATAAGGAAATAGAGGACTTGAACAACGTCATTAACCAATTAAACATAATGGACATATATGGAACAATCCATCCAACAAACTAAACCCAAAGTTAGTAGAAGGAAGGAAATAGTAAAGATTAGAACAGAGATAGATGAAATAGAGAATAGAAAAACAATAGAACCAACAAAACAAACAAAAAAGATCTATAAAATAGGCAAACCTTTAACCAGTCTGACAAAAAGTGAGAGGACACAAATAACTAAAATCAGGGATGAAAGGGGGACACTACTTACAGAAATAAGAAAGGATTAGAAGAGGGTACTATGAGCACTTATATACCAATAAATTAGAAAATTTGCATGAAATGAACAAATTCCTGAAACCTACAATGGCCTTATCTGACACAAGAAGAAACAGACAATCTCAACAGACCTACAAGTAAAGAGAGTGAATCAGTAATTTAAAACCTCCTGTATTAGTCAGCCAAAGGAGGGCTGATGCAAAAATACCAGAACTCGGTTGGTTTTTATAAAGGGTATTTATTTGGGGCCATAAAGCATTAAGTTACTTTCCTCACCAAATCTATGGCCAAGTGTTGGGCATCTGCCAGGTTCAGGCTTCCTGGGTTCCTCTCTTCCCAGGGCTTGCCTCTCTCCGAGCTTAGGCATGCTTCTCTCCAGAAGGCCAGCTGTAGACTATCAGGCGAATGGCTCGTCTCTTCCTGGGGCCTTCTCTCCTTCCTCACGACCAAGTTCCTCTGTGTGCTTGCTTCCCCCAGCTCCAGCATTAAAACTCTGCATCAGAACTCCAACATCAAAAACTCCCAACTCTGTCCTTTGCCATGTCTTTTATCTTTGAGACCCCACCCACCAAAGGGCAGGGCTCAACACCCTACTGATGTAGCCCAATCAAAGCCCTAAACATAACTTAATCATGCCCAGATGAACAGACCAGTTTACAAGCATAATCCAATATCTCTTTTTGGAATTCATAACTATATCAAACTGCCAAACTGCTACACCTCCCAACAAAGGAAAGTCCAGGATTGGATGCTTTCACAGATGAATTCTACCAAACATTTAAAGAAGATTGAATACCAAGCCTTTTCAAACTTCCAAAAAATAGAAGAGGAGGGATTACTTCCTAACTCATTCTGTAAGACCAGCATTACCTTAATAGCAAAGCTGGATAAAGACTGCATAAGAAAAAAAAAACTACACCAATTATCTCATACAAATATAGATGCAAAAATCCTCCACAAATACTGGCAAACCAAATCTGACAGCATATTAAAAGAATTATAGGGAAGCGGCTGTGGTTCGGTTCCCGGGGCCTCCTGGTGAAGGCAAGCCCGCCCACACGGCGTGGTTAGCTGACCCAGCGAGCACAAGCAGCAAGGGGGGGAGAAATGAATAAATAAATAAATAAAAGAATTATACACTATAGCCACATGGAATTTATTCCAGGAATGCGAGGATGGTTCAACAGAAGAAAATCAATGCAAGACACCACATTAATAGAATGAAGGGGGGTGGGGACTACATGGTCATCTCAATTATATAGAAAAGTCACCTAATGAAATAAGTCATTTGACAAAAGCCAAAATCCTTTCATGATAAAAACTCTCAGGAAACTAGGAATAGAAGAGAACTTTCTCAACATGATAAAGGACATTTAAGAAAAACCCACAGCAAATATCATACTTAATGGTAAAAGACTGAATGCTTGGGGAAGCGGCTGTGGCTCAATCAGTAGGGCTCCCGTTTACCATATGGGAGGCCCCGGGTTCGGTTCCCGGGGCCTCCTGGTGAAGGCAAGCCCGCCCGCATGGCGTGGTTAGCTGACCCAGTGAGCACAAGCAGCAAGGGGGGGATAAATGAATAAATAAATAAAATCTTTAAAAAAAAAAAAAAAAAAAGACTGAATGCTGGGAAGCGGCTGTGGCTCAATCAGTAGGGCTCCCGTTTGCCATATGGGGGGCCCCGGGTTCGGTTCCCGGGGCTTCCTGGTGGGGGCAAGCCCGCCCGCATGGCGTGGTTGGCTGACCCAGCGAGCACAAGCAGCAAGGGGGGGATAAATGAATAAATAAATAAAATCTTTAAAAAAAAAAAAAAAAAAAAGACTGAATGCTTTCCCCCTAAGATCAGGAACAAGGCAAAGACAACTGCTGTCACTACTGTTACTTAGCCTTATGCTGGAAGTTCTAGCCAGAACAATCAGGCAAGAAAAGGAAATAAAAGGCACCCAAATTGGAAAGGAAGAAGTCAAATTATCCCTATTTGCAAATGATAAGATCCTATATATAGAAAATCCCAAAGAGTCCTCAAGAAAGCTACTAGGACTAATAAACGAATTCAGCAAAGTCACAAAATACAAACTATGCATGCAGGAGTCAGTAATAACCTGAAAAGGTAATCAAGAAAACAGTTCCATTTATAACAACATCTAAAGAATAAAATACCTAGGAATACATTTAACCAAGGAGGTGAAAGACTAGTACACCAAGAACTAAAACGTCACCAAAAGAAATTAAAGAAGACCTAAATAAATGGAGAGACATTTCATGTTCATGGTTTGGAAGACTTAATATTAAGATGTCAATATTGCATAAAGTGATCTATAAATTCAGTGCAATCTCTAGCAAAATTTCAGCAACGTTTTTTGTGGAAATGGAAAAGCTGATCTTCAAATTCATGTGGAATTGCAAGGGGCCTCAAATAGCCCACATAATCTTTTTTTTTTTTTAAGATTTTATTTATTTATTCATTTATCCCTCCCTTGCTGCTTGTGCTCGCTGGGTCAGCTAACCACGCCATGTGGGCGGGCTTTGCCTTCACCAGGAGGCCCCGGGAACCGAACCCGGGGCCTCCCATATGGTAAACGGGAGCCCTACTGATTGAGCCACAGCCGCTTCCCTGTATTTTATAATAGGGACAACAGGAAGCCATTGGAGAGTTGTTTGTTTGTTTTTTTTTTAACTTCAATTATTACATTATTACATTTAATAATTGAAAATATAAACAATTAAAAACTAAAAAGTAAACACAGATGAATAAATATATACATTTCTCAATTAAATGTAATGGATACATATAAAAATTTTTTTTTAATCAAACAATATATTACACAATATATTTGGTTCATAGTAACGCATTCATACAGTATTTGTCCTTTTGTGTCTGGCTTGCTTCACTCAACATAATGTCCTCCAGGTTCATCCATGTTGCCATATGCTTTATGACTTCATTTCTTCTTACAGCTGCATAATATTCCATCGTGTGAAAAGACCACAGTTTGTTTATCCATTCATCTGTTGATGGACACCTGGGTTGTTTCCAACTCATTGGGGAGTTTTGCTTTTGTTTTGTTGTAAAAAAAAAAAAAAAAAATTCTGACAGGAGTTATAAAAGTAAGAACTCCATACCGAGAATGCCAACATATCCCCCACCCAGATACCCAGATCCACCAACCTTTAATATTTTGCCACATTTGTCATATTATTCCATCCACCCATCCATCCATCCGTCTATTTATCTATATTTTCTAAACATTTGAGAGTAGGTTGTATACCTCATGCTCCTTGAACACTTAATACTTCCATGTGTATTCCAAGGATATTCACTATGTAACAACATTAAGTTATCAAGTTAAGAAATTTAACATTGACATAAAGCTTATAGTCTATATTCCAGTTTTTCCGTATGTCCCATTAACGTCCTTTGGGCATTTTCTCATCCATTACTAGATCCAGTCCAGGATCATGCATTGCTTTTTTTTTTTTTTAAGACAGCAATAATCATTTATTATCTTTCATGGTTTCTCTGGGTTGGGAATGTTGGAGTAGCTTGGCTGCTGGGCAGTTCTGTCTCATGAAATTGCAGACAGATGTTGGCTGAGGCTGCAATCGTCTGAATACTTCCCCACGGCTAGAGGATCTGCTTTCAAGATCGTTCATTCAGGGAAGCGGCTGTGGCTCAATCAGTGGGGCTCCCGTTTACCATATGGGAGGCCCCGGGTTCGGTTCCCGGGGCCTCCTGGTGAAGGCAGGCCCGCCCGCACGGCGTGGTTGGCTGACCCAGCGAGCACGAGCAGCAAGGGGGGGATAAATGAATAAATAAATAAAATCTTAAAAAAAAAAAAAAGATCGTTCATTCACATGGCTCACCAGTGACCAAGGACCTCTCTATGGGGGCTGCTTGAGTGTCCTCACAAGATGGCAGCTAGCTTCCTGCAGCGTGAGAGAGCCAAGTGATCAAGGGGGAAGCTGTAATTCCCTTCATGAGTTAGTCTTGGTGGTCAACCCTGTCACCATTACAATATCCTTATGGTCAACCAGGTCAGCCCTGACTCACAAGAATGTGAATACCAGGAAGCGGGGATCATTGGGGGCCATCTTGGAAACAGCTTCCTAGGAGCCCAGCTTTGGACATGCTGAGTTTGAAATGCCTTTTAGACATCTACAGTTGAGGTTAACAGTTAAATATAGATTTCATTTCAAGTTCAGGAGAGATCAGGGCTGCCAATAGAAATTTGGATGTTATTAAATATGTGTTATATGTGTTACAAATGCATTTTTTCCCAGTCTGTTACTTAGTTATTAGTTGTATTTATGGTGGTTTTAGTCATTGTATTAGGGTCTTATGGCTGCTATGCATTGCATTTAATTGTCATTGTTGCTTTCATTGCTTTGCATTATTATTATTATATGATTGTTATTATTCATTGGAGGGTTTTGAACAGGATAGTAACATGATCTGATTTATAAAAGGATCTTAGGACACAGCTGGGCCACCTTCCCTACCATATCCCTCCCCCACCACAACACATAAAAATGGTCATCGGGAAGCGGCTGTGGCTCAATCAGTAGGGCTCCCGTTTACCATATGGGAGGGCCCGGGTTCGGTTCCCAGGGCCTCCTGGTGAAGGCAAGCCCGCCCGCACGGCGTGGTTAGCTGACCCAGCGAGCACAAGCAGCAAGGGGGGTATAAATGAATAGATAAATAAAAATCTTTAAAAAAAAAAAAAAAAAAAAAAATGGTCATCTAGCTCAGCTCCAGGATCCAGCCAGCTGAAGGGGGTGACCAGCTTTTGAAACCCTGTTCAAAAGTTGCTGTTGAACAGGGTTTTTGTTTTTGTTTTTGTTTTTTTAACTTTTTAAAATAGTGCTAAAATATACATAACATAAAAATCATAACCATTTTTAAGTGAACAGACCTGCGACATTAAGTACATTGACAGGGACGGATGTGGCTCAAATGGTTGGGTGTCCGTCTGCCATATGGAGGGACCTGGGTTCGATCCCCGGGACCTCCCGGTAAAATAAAAAAAAAATAAAAAAATAAATTAAGTACATTGACAGTATTGTATAACTTTCACCACTATTTCCAGAATATTTTCATTGTCCTAAACAGAAACTCATACCCATTAAGCAATAACTCCCCACTCCTCCTTCTCCCCACCCCTGGTTATCACTATTCTGCTTTCTGTCTCTATGAATCTGCCTATTCTAAGTATTTCATATAAAAGAGCTCATACAATATTTGTTCCCCAGAGCCTTTAGTCCTGTTGCTGTGGAGAGGGGACAGCAGGGATGGGGCTGCCAGGGCTGCCCTGAGCACCTTGCCCAGCCAAATCCTTGTTGTGGTAACAGCCCTGGAGATTGTGATATTGCTTGAGCAAGGTATAGCAGTTTGGCATTATTTATGAATTCCAAAAACAGATATTGGATTATGTTTGTAAACTGGTCTGTTCCTTTGGACGTGATTAAATTATGATTAGGGCTTTGACTGGGCCACATCAATAGAGTGTTGAATCCCTGCCCCTTGGTGGGTGGGGACTCACAGATAAAAGACATGGCAAAGGACAGAGTTGGAGTTCTGATGCTGAGTTTTGAGCTGGAGCCCGGGAAGTGAACACATGGGAGAAGAACACAGAAGAATAGAGACGGCTCTTAGACACGGCAGAAGCCTGGGAGAGAGAGACAGAGCCATTCACATGATAGTCTACAGCTGGCCTTATGGAGAGAGGCAAAGCCTAGAAAGCCTCGTAGTCTACAGCTGATCTTGTGGAGAAAAAGGAGATGAGCCCAGAGAGAGGAAAGCCCCAGGAAGAGAGGAACCCAGGAAGCCTGAACCCTCACATGTCAGCAGCCATCTGGCCTCAACACATGGCAATAGACTTTGGTGAGGGAAGTAACTTATGATTTATGGCCTGGTAATTGTGGGCTTCTACTCCAAATAAAAACTCTTTATAAAAGCCAACAGATTTCTGGTATTTTGCATCAGCACCCCTTTGGCTGATCAATACACATGGGAACACTTTTTTTTGACGTACCGGGGGCCAGGGATTAAACCCGGGACCTCATATGTGGGAAGCCATTGCAAAACCACTGAGCCACATTGGCTTCCCTGAGTTTTGTTTGTTTGTTGGTTGGTTTGTTTTGCTTGTTTGTTTTCGTTTATTCAAAGAGGCACCGGGAACTGAACCCGGCATCTCCCATGTGGGAGGCGGGCACTCAACCACTTGAGCTCCCCTGGGAACACCTTTGTCCCAACAGAAATTTAATTCAAGGTGAGGCCACCCTTGAGCTAACATTGATATTGGCAGGAGCTAACATTGGTAGGAAGTGTGTCTCCTAGCATCAAGATTATGGGCACAGGTTCTGGAGTTAGAATTCTGCCTCTCTTCCCAGCATTATATTCCCTGGCCCAAATCATTTGACCTCTCTGAACCTCGGATTCTTCATCTGATGTAAAAGCACCTAGCATTTATCTTCCAGGGCACTTATATATTTACTTATTGATAATGGATATTAAGGTTACTGGTTTTGAAATCGAGCAGACTTTGTTTCAAATCATAGCTCTGCCACTTTATTAGCTGTGTGATTGTGGGCAATGTATTTTATCTCACTGAATCTCATTTTACTTATCTGTATCGGAGGCTAATTAAGAGTACCTACCTTCTACATTGTCAGAAAGATGAAGCATGATAATATATGTAAAAGACATTGTACAGTTCTAGCACATAGTAGGTGCTCAATAAATTTAGCTGCTATTACTATGATCTCTTTCAACTTCACATAGCAGGAAGAACTCTACAGAGGAAATTAGAACCCAGGACCACTGAGGGCCACAGACAAACCATGATATTGAGCTGGCAATCCCAAAGTACTGAAGACATAAAATCTCTTGGCCTCTGGATAGACCAGGGACATGCTTTAGGAATGGGAAAACCAGGCTGTTTCCACTCTGCCTGTGTGCTACTGAGGCCTCAGAGATGCAGGGGGTGGGAAAAAATGGTTGACATCCCTACCTGCGGACAGAAAACTCCCAAAAGCTGGCCTTTTGTTCGTGCATTTAAGAGCTACAACAGTGAGTGAGACAGAGCCAGCCCTGCCCTCATGCAGCTGACGTTCTGTTGCAACAATGTCCATAGAAATAGAATGCGAGTCACATATGTACTTTAAATTTTTCTACTAGTCACATTCATAAAAGCAAAAAGAAACAGGTGGAATTATTTTTAATAATGTATTTTATTTAGCCCGTGTATCTAAAATATTACCATTTCAACATGTAGTCAGTATTAAAAATTTAAGGTTTCACATTCTTTCTTTTGTACTGTCTTCAGCATCCAACATATATTTTGCCCTTACAGCACATCTTGATTGGCACTCACCACATTTCAAGGCTCAATGACCACATGTGGCAAGTGGCTGCCATACTGGACAGCACAGGTCTAGTGAAAGAGTCATTAACAATAACATGCCTTAAACATCACAGCACAATCATGTTGAGTGCCACAAAGAGGTACAGGATGCTATAAAGGACCATAAGGGGGACCCGATCAGCCTGAAGGTCAGGGAAGGTGTCCTTTTGGAGAGGACACTTAAACTGAGTCATGAAGTAGGAATTGTCAAGGTGAAGATGGGGGTGGTGGAAAGAACAGCTCAAACTGGGAGCAACTTGTACTAAGGATCAGGGAACTTGGGGCTTTTTCACAGATTCAAACAGGCTACAAATGTTGTCTGTGAGTTGGGGTAGACCGAGTCGGGGTGGGGGGCTGCCAATCACATCACATTTCCTGTCTCTTAGCAGATATGGACAGAAATTCTCTGAATGGGTATGAGTTGGTAGGGGTGGTTTACAGTCAAAGAGAGGCTGACAAATTGGGCCTTGAGGACTGTTGGGAAAGGGGTATAGGGGAGGCTTATGTTGTCAGGGGGTCTCCCCAGACACTCGCGCACCCACCCGCTTCGTGGATGATGAAGAGCTAGCATACGTGATCCAGCGGTACCGGGAGGTACATGACATGCTCCACACCCTCCTAGGGATGCCCACCAACATCCTGGGTGAGTGCCCCCAAGCCTGCTGCCACAAGAGTGAGATGGGGTGCTAGAGCCAGCCTGTCTCCCTGCATCTGTCTTCAATGCCAGGATAAGGCTCACCTGTCTCTGCCACCCGCCAATTATCTAGCTTGGTGCCTCATTTTTTGCTTTACCTGAACATCTCACTAGCATCTTGGTAGTATCTCTGGCATGCATCCACTCTTCTCCATCTCCACTGCCTCTTTTTTTTTTTTTAATTTATTTTTATTTTTTTATTTTACCAGGAGGTCCCGGGGATCGAACCCAGGTCCCTCCATATGGCAGGCGGACACCCAACCATTTGAGCCACATCCGCCCCCCTCCACTGCCTCTTTATGGCTCCTACACTGATGTAGCAGCCTCCAGTCACCAGGGCTTTCTGCCTCATTCTGATTTTTAGCTACCTCCCTGCTCTGAAGCCCTGAGCAATCCCCTAAGGCCTGTAGAAACCACTCTGGGCTCCTCAGCCTGACATTTGGTTTCCTCTGCACTGACCCCTAAATTTTCTTTCCAGCCCTTATTTCCTTCTACTCTGTCTTGAACCCTCTCTTCCATGGGAAGCTGAGTGTCCCAGAGCCCAGCACAGGCTGAGACTGGGCATGGCTGACCCCTGGTTGAGATTAGAGAGGAGCAGATGCCTTGCTGCAAGCACTACTGGCCTCTGCCTGCAGCCCCTGTTCACTCCCTGCCTTCTGCCTCCCTTCTCATCTCCAGGGGAGATCGTGGTCAAGTGGTTTGAGGCTGTCCAGACTGGCCTGCCCATGTGCATCCTGGGTGCGCTCTTTGGACCCATCCGACTCAGTGCCCAGTAAGTTCTCAAGTGGCAGGGTGTTAGGGGAGGACTCAGAGGGCTCCAGAAAATGGGAAGAGCATTTATGCCCCTGAGCAGCTCTTGATGGTTCTCTAGGAAACAAGGGTAGAAAGAGTAGGCAGAGAGGTGAAACTGGCAGGGGATGGGGGTCTCAGGGCAATGAATAAAGCCTGAACATCTCAGGCATTGGAAACAATGGGAAAAGCAGTTTAGTATTTGTTTCTGGAGTTAGGTAGCCCTCGATTTAGATCCGGGCTCTAGCATGTTCAAAATGTATGGCTTTGGGCATGGTATTTTACGTCTCTCAGCCTCCCTTTCCTCATCTGAAAAATGGGAATAACAACTACCTTCTTCATAAGTCTGTGTGAGGATTAGCTGAGAAATGGATATCAAGTGCTTCACACATTGAGTGCACATAAACTGAATCTTCTTCCTCTGCTGTCCCACAGGAGTTTGCAAGTGCTAGTCTCAGAACTGATTCCATGGGCAATTCAGAATGGTCGCAGAGCTCCATGTGTTCTCAACCTGTACTACGAGCGGCGCTGGGAGCAGCCCCTGAAGGCTCTGCGGGAGGAGCTGGGCATTATGCCACCCCCCATGGACCTCCAGGGCCAGACCTAGGACCTGAGCCACTGAGTCAGGAAGGTCTGCTCTGCCTACCCCCCAGCCTTCTCCCAACTGGGGCAGAAGGCTCCTTTGCAACTACTACCTTTGTTCCTTTTCTTTGAACATTGACCCTTGGACAATGCTTGTCATAATTTGTCATAATGACCCGAGTGGTCTTGAAGTCAACCCAGGCAGGAGCAGTCATCTCAGTGGGGCTCCCACAGGAGCCAGAAGCTTCCCAAAGAGAACTACATGTGAACAGGAATTGGTCATCTACACTTGCACTGGGATGAGTCAGGTCCACAACCCAGGGATCCATTCCAGACCCCTCCCTGATAGCCAGGGTTTTTCTAGGGTCCAGGCTAAGGCGTCCCCACAGGAGTGAGGGCTACACGCAATTCTAAAGCCCTGAGAAGAGGGAGACAAAGAGGGACATGAGTCTCCACTGTCTGAATAAAGGCTCCCATCAGGCCAATCGTCTGATTCTCCTCCCTTTCTCCCCAGGGGATGCCACTGCCCAGTCCTGCCCATGACTCTCGCAGCCTTAGGCCATCCTAGCACTGAGGGCAGAAATCCCCCACCCAGTCTTAGCTTCAGTTCCTTGTCCTGTCACCTCTGGTCTGAAGCCTGGCAAATCTGGACTCAAATTCCCAGCTTCTCCACCATTTTCTAGATGAAGGGTTTAGGGTGGGTCCTTTCCCCTCTCTAAGCCCCAGTTTCATCATTAGTAAAAGGGGAATAATAGTAGTAACCCACTTCCTAAGGTTATTGTCGGGGGCTTCAGAGAAAGGGTACAAGGAGTGGGAGCTGTTTTATTATTGTGTTCACATGTAGAGAAGGAAGCTGCTAGACTGCAGGTTCATTGTGTGTGTGTGTGTGTGTGTTTATTTTTAAAGAAGCTTTAGATTACATAAATGTTACATCAAAAATATAGGGGAGGGGGCGCAGATGTGGCTCAAATGGTTGGGTGTCTGTCTCCCATATGGAGGGACCTGGGTTCGATCCCCAGGACCTCCCGGTAAAAAAAAAAAAAAAAAAAATATATATATATATATATATATAGGGGATTCCCATATACCTCACCCCCTCCTCCATGCAGGTTCATTTTGGAGTGGCAGATGGGCATTTTCCTTGGGTCAGAGCCAAGGAGTGGGGGCAAACAAGGTGAAAAATATCATCAGAAGAGCAAGTGGCCTGTCTTGGGATTTAGAACCAGAAAAATCCCAAGGTGGCCAGAGACTTTGGAATTTTGGGTGGCCAGCTCCTCGTGTGAATAGGGCAACTAAGGCCTAGAGATGTGCAGGGAATTGCCTGGTGTAACTAGGACACAGGCCACAATGCCTCCTAGTTGGTTTCTTATGCCTTGGTTTCCTCATCTGTAATAATAGCTACTGTTTATTTACAACTGTACCATGTGCTAGGTAATACTGAGCACTTGAGATGCATTATTGCATTGACATGTCCAACAACCCCAGGAGGTAGGTGGCACTATTACTTGTGTTTTACCATTGAGGCAATAGGAGCAGAGCTGGGGCTAGAACCAGGGGTTATCTGAAAGAGCCATCTGCACCCTTTCCCAGAACTGCCACACCAGGGCTTCAACTTTCCTTGTGCCCACCATATCCCAGTCCAGGGCTCTTAGTGGCAGAGGGACATTGTGGCAGGTTAGAGACCTACCTCAGAACCCTGGGCTCATCAGGAAGGTCAATGTAAAAACTTCTTCCTGGTCTTGAATTTCTACAAAAAGATTAGGGGAGTGGGGTACATTCCCTATCCCTTGTCAATTTTTGGATTATAGGCCACCTTTCCAGAGCCCCTCCCAGTTGCTGCCACACCTCCCAGGGTTAACGTCCCAAGATCCCAGGCACCTCCATCACCAGCTCATGAAAAATCAACAGTGCCAAGATGGAGGAAAAAGATCAGACTCCCTTAGATGGCATTCTTTGCCCAGACGGGTAGCCCCCCCTGCTCAAGCCATTTGGTGCCTGGATTATCATAGGCCTTCATAGCACTTGCAAGATGGGCCTTGGCCATTAGAATTAGCTGGGGGAAACGGATGTGGCTCAAGAGATTCGGCGTCTGTCTACTATATGGAGGGGCAGGGGTTCAATCCCCGGGACCTCCCGGTTAAAAAAAAAAGAGAGAGCTGGAAATGGAGTCTGGTCTGACTGTAGGATTGCATTTATAGCACCAACTCATGATTGGGGAAAAATCAAACTGGTAGTATCTACCGTTCATGAGTACTTACCACAGTTCGAGGCCCTGCTGACTTCTACCTAGAAACTTCCATTCTCCATCTCAGTAAACTGTATTGGCCTTCTTCCTGCTTCTTGAATATACCAGGCCTCTTTCTGCCTTTGGGAACATCACTCTGTCCTTAGGTCATTACATGGTCAGCTCCTTGTCATTCATATCTCTGCTCAAATGTTACCTCATCAGAGACTTCCCTAACCAGCCCAAATGAAGCACTCCTACCCCCTTCGCTCCATCACATCACCTTATTTTCTTTAGAGCACTTACTCCCCTGAATGACCTTATCCATTCCTTGATTTATGACTTCCGTGTCTGCACCAAGAGCTCAGTGCCCTTGTTCTTCCCATTCTCTGCTGTGAACAGTACTTGGCACACAGTAGGGGCTCGGTCCTTCATTGTTGAAGGGATGGATGCCAAGCCCTGTGTCAAGCACCCCCCTTACAATATGTCATTCAGCCCCTACAACAGAGGGGAATAGAGGCTGATGGTAGCCTCACTCTGCAGCAAAGACCCTGAGACTCAGAGTATTAGTCAGCTAAAGGGGTGCTGATGCAAAATACCAGAAACCTGTCAGCTTTTATAAAGGGTATTTATTCGGAGTAGAAGCTTACAGTTACCAGGCCATAAAGCGTAAGTTACTTCCCTCACCAAAGTCTGTTGCCACGTGTTGGAGCAAGATGGCTGTTGATGTTCAGCCTTCCTCTTCCTCTTAAGCCTCTGTGGTCAGGCTTTCTAGGCTTTGTCTCTCTCCCCAAGACTTAATTCTCTCTGGGCTCAGCTGCTTTGTTCTCTCCACAAGGCCAACCATGAACTGTCAGGCAAACAGCTTGTCTCTTTTTCCCAGGGCCTTCTCTCCTTCCTCACGACCAAGCTCCTCTCTGTGGATACTTCCTGGGCCTCCAGCTCAAAAACTCCAACTAACTTATCTACCATGTCCTTTTCTCTCTGAGTCTCCACCCACCAAGGGAGCAGGGACCCAATGTCCTACTGATGTAGCCCAATCAAAGCCCTAATCATAATTTAATCATGCCCAGAGGAAAAGACCAGTTTACAAACATAATCCAATCTTTCTTTTTGGAATTCATCAATAATATCAAACTGCTACATTCAGTTTCCAGGAGTCCCCTAGGGTCACACAGCTGGGGTGTGATGGAGCCTATCCTGGGACACGCAAGTCTTGAGTCCTCTTCCAATAGCCAAGAGAAAATACCCTTTCCCCCTCTGTCTGATGCAAACCTTATGTAGCTCACGCCAGAGCAGTTTGGGGGGACAGAGGCTCCGAAGGCATAGAGACCTGGCCCTGCCAGCTGTGCACCTTTGCAGTACTTACATCATGCCTCTGAGCTTCTGTTTTCTCACCTGTAAAATGAGAGTTCTGGGCCTCTCAGAGGCTCAGTGAAATCTGCATATGTAGTGCTTAGCACATGATAAGCGCTTAGGAAATGGAAGCTGATATTTACCAGGAAGGCCCTTTGAGGCCTCTGAAGTCATCATGTATAAAGTTGAGCCAGAGGTATATGTTTTGAACACACCCAGAGTGTGGGGACTCCTACAGGCTAAAAGGTTCTAATGCCAAATCAAACTGAATATCTGTAGGGTAAGCACATCAGTTCCCTGGTAGTTTTAACTCCTTCAAGCAAGTCCAAATGTCAGTCTCTGTTAAGTCTGAAGATGTAAATGCTGATGTTAGTCTCCTGAACACAGTGCAGATTGGGTCATGTCACTGGAAAGGAGGCTACTGTTAGATCAACCTAAGCTAGGCCTGTCCCACAAATAACAGGACCTAATTTCTGCCTTCCTACATATACTCAATGGCTCTTCCTTACTCCTGGGTTCAACAGGCTGGCACACAAAGTCCTTCTCAATCACTTTTCCCACCATATGGCCATCCCTCCCCCATGTGTCCTAATGCAGAAGCCACTAGTCTTCAATCATTTTACAAGTACCCTCTGTGTTTGCCTTATGCAGATGCTAGGGGTTCAGCACTGAAAGAGAGAGGTCCACCCCCACCTTCTTGGAATTGAGCAGTGTGGCAGTTTGAGATTATTTTGTGAATCCCAAAAGGAGAAAGAGTATGGTTTTAAACTAATCTATTCCTGTGAGTGTGATATTCTTTGCACTAAGTTCAGTTGAGGGGCCTTTGATTAGATTACTTGATAAGATAGTTTTAGGGCTTTTGGTTGGACTACATCAGTGAGGCTTGACTCAGGTTGAGTCCCTGCCCTCTTGCAGGGTCTGATATAAGTAGAGATACTGAAAGAGATACACAGAAACAGAAAAAGGAACCTGCCATTTTTGACCCTGCCATGTGAGAGAGGACTAGAGGATCACTTAAGAAGGAAGGCTCAAAGAGTCAGGGCCCATGGAACAGCTCAAGAAGAGACCAGTCCTACTCTATGCCTGATAGCTTACAGCTAAATTCAGGAAGAGAGGAGGCCCGGAAGGAGACAAGCCCTAAGGCTGGTTGCTCACAGCTGAGCTCCGAAAGCTGGGCTTCCTGAGACAGTGAGCCCCGAGGGGAAGGCAGAGACCTTGGCAGAGATCTGCAGCCATCTTGCTTTGCCACATGCCTGGACAACAGGATTAAAAATAGCTGTCTCGGGGGGTGGATGTGGCTCAAATGGTTGGGTGTCCGTCTCCCATATGGAGGGACCTGGGTTCGATCCCCGGGACCTCCTGGTAAAAAAAAAAAAAAAAAAAAAAAGCTGTCTTTCATTATGTTGAGTGAAGCAAGCCAGACACAAAAGGACAAATACTGTATGAATGCGTTACTATGAAGCAAATATATTGTGTAATATATTGTTTGATTAAAAAAAAATTTTTATATGTATCCATTACATTTAATTGAGAAATGTATATATTTATTCATCTGTGTTTACTTTTTAGTTTTTAATTGTTTATATTTTCAATTATTAAATGTACAAAATAAAGTTAAAAAAACGTTAAAAAAAAAAAATCAATGTTTGGAGCAAAACAAGACCCAGCTTATTTTCTGCTTGCTGTAAATTAAGCAAACATGCTATAATAAAAACAAAATGAAAGGGAAAAAAAAAATAGCTGTCTTTGGTGAGAAAGCACCTCTTTTGGTGCCTTGAGTTGGACTTTTTACAGTAAACTTTTACCCCAAGTAAATCCTGTTTATAAAAACCAACCCAACAAGACTGTTTTTGCAAAATATAATACAAATATACTGGAGAGAAGGAAAAATAGCAGCTATGTATGGCAAGGGAAGCACATAGAGATTGAGAGTTGAGTTTTGTTGGTTTTTTGTTTATTATTATTATTGGAATAATGAAAGTGCTCTAAGAATGAGTGAAATGATGAATGCACAAATATGTGATTACACCAAATACCATTGATTATAAACTTTGGATGGATTTATGCTTTATTAATATGTACCAATAAAATTGATTTGTTTAAAAAAAAAAAAAAAACCAACCCATTTCTGGTACCAGAAATTTGCACCAGCAGCCCATGGGCAAACTAAAACAAGCAGTTATGCTGGCAAAGGGCCTGGTTTGTTTTTTTTTTTAATTTGCTTCATTTTTTAATTTTTTTAAATTTTATTTTGTACACTTTTTTTTACTTTATTTTGTATACTTAATAATTGAAAATATAAACAATTAAAAACTAAAAAGAAAACACAGTTGAATAAAAACATACATTTCTCAATTAAATGTACTGGATACATATAATTTTTTTTTTTTTTTTTGAATCATACAGTATGTTACACAATCTATTTGGTTCATAGTAACACAATCATACAGTATTTGTCCTTTTGTGTCTGGCTTGTTTCACTCAACATAATGTCCTCCAGGTTCACCCATGTTGTCATATGCTTTATTTTTTTTTTTTTTTTTTTTTTTTTTTTTTTTTTTTTTTTTTTTTT
>JAKSZT010017719.1:3165666-3317120 GCA_026826555.1 Tolypeutes matacus | reverse complement strand
TTTTTTTTTTTTTTTTTTTTTATTTATTCATTCATCCCCCCCCTGCTGCCCGTGCTCACTGGGTCAGCCAACCACGCCGCGCGGGCGGGCCCGCCCTCACCAGGAGGCCCCGGGAACCGAACCCGGGGCCCCCCACATGGTAAACGGGAGCCCCACTGATCGAGCCACAGCCGCCTCCCTGTCATATGCTTTACGACTTATTTTTTCTTATAGCTGAATAATATTCCATCGTGTGAATAGACCACAGTTTGTTTATCCATTCATAGGTTGATGGACTCCTGGGTTGTTTCCAACTTTTGGAAATCATGAATAATGTCACTAAGAACATCAGTGTGCAGATGTCTGTTCATGTCACTGCTCTCATTTCTTCTGGGTATATACCCAGTAGTGGTATTGTAGGGTCACGTGGCAAGTCTATATTCAACTTCTTTAGGAAGTGCCAAATAGTCCTCCACAGTGGTTGTACCATTCTGCATTCCCACCAACAGTGCAGAAGTGTTCCTATCTCTCCACATCCTCTCCAACACTTGTAGTTCTCTGTCTTTTTATTTTTTTTATTTATTTTTTTTATTTTTTTTATTTTTTTTTTACCGGGAGGTACCGGGGATCGAACCCTGGTCTCTCCATATGGTAGACGGACGCCCAACCTCTTGAGCCACATCCGTTTCCCAGTTCTCTGTCTTTTTAATAGTGGCCATTCTGATAGGTGTGAAATGATATCTCATTGTAGTTTTGATTTGCATTTCCCTAATCATTAGTGATGTTGAGCATTTCATGTGTTTTTCTGCCATTTGCATTTCTTCTTTGGACAAATGTCTATTCAAGTCTTTTACCCATTTTTTAATTGGGTCATTTGCCTTTTTATTGTTGAGTTGTATCATCTCTTTACATATTCTGGATATTAAACCCTTATCAGACATGTGATCCCAAATATTTTCTCCCATTGAGTTGGTTGCCTTTTCACCCTTTTGACAAAATCCTCTGAGGTGCAAAAGTGTTTAATTTTGAGGAGGTCCCGTTTATCTATTTTTTCTTTTGTTGTGCATGCTTTGAGTGTAAGGTCCAAGAAATCACCACCTACTACAAGGTCTTGAAGATGTTGCCCAACTTTTTTCTTCTAGTAGTTTTATGGTCCTGGCTTTTATATTTAGGTCTTTGATGCATTTTGAGTTGATTCGTGTATAGAGAGTGAGATAGGTGTCCTCTTTCATTCTTTTGGTTATAGATATCCAGTTGTCCCACCACCATTTGTTGAAGAGACTGTTTTGTCCCGTTAACATTAATTTGGTAGGTTTGTCAAAAACCAGTTGGCTGTAGAGGTGAGGGTTTATTCTGGATTCTCAATTCTATTCCACTGATGGATATTTCTATCTTTATGCCAGTACCATGCTGTTTTGACCACTGTAGCTTTGTAGTATGTTTCAAGGTCAAGCAGTGAAATTCCTCCCACATTGCTCTTCTTTTTTAGAATGCTTTTGGCTATGCGGGTGCACTTTCCCTTCCAAATGAATTTAGTAATTGCCTTTTCTAATTCTATAAAGTAAGCTGTTGGGATTTCGATTGGTATTGCATTGAATCTATAAATCAGTTTGGGCAAGATTGACATCTTCACAATATTTCTTCTTCCAATCCATGAACACAGAATGTCTTTCCATTTGTTTAGGTCTTTTTAAATTTCTTTTAGCATTGTTTTGTAGTTTTCTGCATATAGGTCCTGTACTTCTTTGGTTAAATTAATTCCTAGGTATTTGAGTCTTTTTTTTTTTTTTTTTTGCTATTGAAAATGATATTTTCCCCCAAATTTCCTCCTCAGATTGTTCAGTACTAGTGTACAAAAACATTACTGAGGGAAGTGGCTGTGGCTCAATCAGTAAGGCTCCCGTTTACCATATGGGAGGCCTCCGGGTTCGGTTCCCGGGGCCTCCTGGTGAAGGCAAGCCCACCCGTGCGGCGTGGTTGGCTGACCCAGCGAGCACAAGCAGCAAGGGGGGGATAAATGAATAAATAAATAAAATCTTAAAAAAAAAACAAAACAAAAAAAACATTACTGAATTTTGCATGTTGATCTTGTATCCTGCCACTTTGCTGAACTCATTTATTAGCTCAAGTAGCTGTGTCATGGATACTTCAGAATTTTCTAAGTACAGGATCATGTCATCCGCAAACAGGAGAGTTTTTCTTTCCCTTGTCTAATTGCCCTAGCTAGAACTTCTTTTTTTTTTTTTTTTTTTTTTTTTAAGATTTTATTTATTTATTCATTTATCCCCGCCTTGCTGCTTGTGCTCGCTGGGTCAGCTAACCACGCCATGTGGGCGGGCTTGCCCATATGGTAAACAGGAGCCCTACTGATTGAGCCACAGCTGCTTCCCCCTAGTTAGAACTTCTAAGACAATATTGAATAACAATGGTGACAGTCAACAGTCTTGTCTTGTTCCCGATCTTAGAGGGAAAGCTTTCAACCCTTCCCCATTGAGTATGATGTTGGCCTTGTATTTTTCATATATGCCTTTTATCATATTGAGGAATTTTCTCTCTATTCCTATCTTTTGAAGTGTTTTTATCAAAAAAGGATGCTAGATTTTGCCGAATGCCTTTTCTGCATCGATTGAGATGATCATGTGGTTTTTTCCCTTCAATTTGATAATGTGGTGTATTATGTTGATTGGTTTTCTTATGTTGAACCAGTCTTGCGTACCAGGAATAAATCCCACTTGGTCGTGATGTACAAGTCTTTTGATATGCTGTTGGATTCGATTTGCAAGTATTTTGTTGAGGATTTTTGCAGCTATGTTCATTAGAGAGATTGGTCTGTAATTTTCTTTTCTTGTAGTATCTTTATCTGGCTTTTGTATTAGGGTGATATTGGCTTCATAAAATGTGTTGGAGAATTTTCCCTCCTCTTCAATTTTTTGGAAGAGTTTAAACAGGATTGGTGTTAATTCTTTTCAAAATGCTTGGTAGAATTCACCTGTGAAGCCATCTGGTCCTGGACTTTTCTTTGCTGCAAGATTTTTGACGACGGATTCAATCTCTTTAAATGTGATTGGTTTGTTAAGTTCTTGTATTTCTTGTAGCCTCAATGTGGGTTGGTTGTGCATTTCTAGGAATTTGTCCATTTCATCTAGGTTGTCTAGTTTGTTGGCATACAGTTTCTCATAAAATCCTCTTATGATTCTTTTTTTTTTTTTTTAAAGATTTTATTTATTTATTCATTTATCCCCCCCTTGCTGCTTGTGCTCGCTGGGTCAGCCAACCACGCCATGCGGGTGGTCCTGCCATATGGTAAACGGGAGCCCCACTGATTGAGCCACAGCCGCTTCCCCTCTTATGATTCTTTTTATTCCTGTGGGGTCAGTTGTAACTTCCCCTCTTTCATTTCTGATTGTATTTATTTGCATCTTCTCTCTTTTTTTTTCTTTATTAGTCTAGACTTTTTTTCTTTATTAGTCTAGCGAGGGGTTTGTCAACTTTACTGATGTTCTCAGATAACCAGCTTTTGGTTTT
Organism: Tolypeutes matacus; assembly: GCA_026826555.1. Lineage (NCBI taxonomy): Eukaryota > Metazoa > Chordata > Mammalia > Cingulata > Chlamyphoridae > Tolypeutes > Tolypeutes matacus. The sequence continues at coordinate 3,313,616 of JAKSZT010017719.1, read as the reverse complement.
GTTGATTTTCTCTATTGTTTTTCTGTTCTCATTTTCATTTATTTCTGCTCTAATCTTTATTATTTTTCCTTCTGCTTGCTTTGTGATTGGTTTGCTGTTCTTTTTCCAGTTTCTCTAGTTGTTCAGTTAAATCTTTGAGTTTAACTCTTTCTTCTTTTTATTTTTTTTATTTATTTTACCAGGAGGTCCCAGGGATGGAACCCGGGTCCCTCCATATGGGAGACGGATGCCCAACCATTTGAGCCACATCACAGATGTGGCCTCTTCTTTTTATTTTTATTTATTTATTTTTTTTAAGATTTTATTTATTTATTCATTTATCCCCCCCTTGCTGCCTGCGCTCGCCGGGTCAGCCAACCACGCCGCGGGGGCGGGCCCGCCCCCACCAGGAGGCCCCGGGAACCGAACCGGGGCCCCCCACATGGCAAACGGGAGCCCCACTGATTGAGCCACAGCCGCCTCCCTCTTCTTTTTAAATATAGGCATTTAGGGCTATAAATTTCCCTCTCAAGACTGCCTTTGCTGTATCCCATAAGTTTTGATACGTTGTGTTCTCGTTTTCATTTGTCTCTATATATTTACTGATTTCACTTGCAATTTCTTCTTTCACCCACAGTGAATAGGCCCTGAAAACTGTCTGCTCTCCTTTCTTAAAGCCTTCGCTAGACCACCCACCAAGGGGTTTAAGCAGATCTGTTTAAGGACAAGTAGGCAACAGGTTTTGTTATCAGAGGCTGAGTCCCACAGTGCTGGGAAGTTCTTGGCAGGTGGCATGACAAGGGCAAAGATTTAGAGAGGTAAACTGATTCACTACAGGGGGAAGAGGGGTCAGAGGCTAACACCATCAGTTGGCTGCAAATCCCAAACCTTTGCACTCTTTGCTACCTCAAACAGGTTTTCCAACTGCTTAGAAGATACCACGGATGGAAAAGGATTCCTAAGCCTCAACAACACTCCTAGCCAAAGACAAAATTTCTGGAGGGAAGCTGTCAAAACCCGACTCTGGTGGGACTCGAACCCACAACCTTTGAGTAACCACACACGGTTAGGCTAGAAGTCCAATGCGCTATCCGTTGCGCCACAGAACCGACGGTCAAAAGTTACTCTTAGGTCACATCTCTGCCTGAAACCGCCCTTTTAGCACTCTGGGCGGGGTGTTTGCACTTTGTCTAATTCTGCTCGGGCTTGAAACGCGAACTCCGCAGTCTCCGCTAACGCTGAAGATGAGAAACTTTCCCCCGACGCCCTAGAACTGCGGGTGTCCAGAGAGGAGCCGGCCTGCCTCCTCCCAGGTCTCGCGGGTCTCCGAAGCCGGGCGGGGCTGCCTGCGCGGACTACAACTCCCAGCGTGCCGCGCAGCGGCGCTGCCCGAGATTGACCCGCGCGCAGGGCGGGCTGGGTCCGGACTGCGTCGGGCAGTGCTGGGACTGCGTTGCGCGGCGGGCTCTGCGGCGCCCTGGCCGCGGTGAAGGTGCGGGAGGTGGTGCCGCCAGCCGGCGAAGCTGGTTTGGGTTTCGGGAGGCGGGCGGGGGAGGAGCGCGGCGGGCGGGGCCGGGGGGCGGGGCCTTGCAGGGCGCGGAGCCAGCTGAACGCTGCTGAGACCCGGCTCTGCGCGCCGCGGGCTGCTGACTCCCCCCGCGCTGCCCACGGCGCTGCCGCAGCCGGGCTGCATCAGGACTGGGCGCCGCGCGGCGGGGCCGACGCTCGGTGAGCACAGGCCGGGCCGGCGGGTCCCTGGGCGGGGGAATGTGCCCAGCCAAGTCTGGGGAGGTAGTGCGGACGCGCCCTGCCGCTCTGACTCCCGGAGGGGCGCTCTGTTACCCTGGCTCTCTGGAGGCGAGACGGTCCGCAGGACCCGGGACGGGGCCCCAGGGAATTGGGCACCCCCTTCTCTTCACCCCATCCCCTAGACTTCTGGAACCCAGAGGTTCTCGGACCTTGAAGACCCAGTCATTAGGGTTAGGGACGCTGCTGGTTCGGCCCCTCCAGCTTTTGACTTTTCGCGAGGAGGAGCCGGTAGTTTGAAAGGGCTTCCTTTGGCCCATATCATGTCATCCTCTAATTTGGAGGCTCTCAGACTCTGCTTCACAGCTTTGACCTTCAGTCTCTCCCCAGGAATAGGAGAACCGGAAAGGAAACCGAGTCCCATCTGCTGCCCCCTTAAGTAAGTCCTCAAAGCGCCAGGAATAGAGCTGAGTGTCCTAGTCCTAGACCAGGGCTTGCGGCACCGTCAGCCGTTCTTCTCCCTTTAAGTTCCAGACCCCAAGTATTCGGCTGAGCGGCTTGCTGAGTATGTTCCTTAAAAGCCGTCTCTCTCTCTCTCCCTCAATCACCTATCCCCCTTGGGCGGTCACCTCACAGGCGCCAGGCACTAAACCGTTTGCTCATCCGCCCTCTATCGGCGGGCACAGCCCGGAACTGCCTTAGATTGTGAGCAAGGGCTGAGCTGAGCCCCCTTTCCAGGAAGCTGCCCATTTGGGTTTTGTGGCTTGGCTCTGTCATCCACAGAACCAACCCGGGTCTCTGGGTGGGGAGTCGAGCAAGGGGTGCTTAAGTCTCCACCCCCCCACACACACACACACATGCACACACACCTTGGAGTAAGAACCCTGAGTGCCAGGAGAGTGAACTGCTATGTTCTGGCTAGAAGGGCCCCTGAGAGCAAGTCTCCCTACACCCGTTGCACAGAGGGAGAAACTAAGGCCTAAAGTGAGAAAGGGACTTGGCAGGTAAAGATGGGACTAGGGGACTAGAACCCAGCCTTTCACCCCGAGAACTCCTCACCTGAAGTCCTATGTCTCTAGCCCACCTCTCCCAGCCAGCCTTTGAAGCCAAGCCTGAAAAGGGATCCCTGTCCTCGGCATTCCCACCCGTTGTGACAGGGCTCACCATAGGTTGACCCTTTGCAGTACAGTTGCCTGGCTTTTTGGGCCAGGAGTTGGGGGACCCAGACATTTGGTCTGCTGACTGCCCTGTGCCCACAGGCCACAATGCTGCTTGGAGCATCTCTGGTGGGGGTGCTATTATTCTCCCAGCTGGTGCTGAAACTTCCCTGGACCCAGGTGGGGTTCTCCCTGCTGCTTCTTTACCTGGGGTCTGGTGGCTGGCGCTTTATCCGGATCTTCGTCAAGACCGTCAGGCGTGATGTCTTGTGAGTATGTCTAGCCCTCTCCTAGATCTCCCATGCCATGCTGGGCTTCTAATCCCCCAAATCTCCCAGACCAGACCCTATAGTTTCTGCCAGCATAGGGCATCTGGGCCCCAAAGGAGCAGACTTTGCTCCATACCCTTTCCCTGGCAGTATCTGTTATCTCCATCTCCAAGATCAAAGTCTCTTCCTGGGGAATCTCCCTAACCTGAGTTTGCTAGCCTGAGACAGGATTGGGGCCTAGGATATACATCAAATACCCAGGTGTGTTGTAGGGACATCTGCAGTTCGTGAGAGGTTGAAAAAGTGTCCTGTGAGAAAGGCCCTGCCCTCAGGTTGGCGTGAGTCAGAGCAAGCAAGAGGGGCACTGACAGTCCTAAAGCAGGGCCCTGAATCAGATGTCTTGGACAATCTGCTCCCCAAAGAAAGTCACGCATGCCCCACAGAGGCATCCTGTACCAGAAACACCTGCTCTCACCTCTGTGCCAATGCTGGCCTGGGCCAAGCTCAGACTGGTCAGGAAGATAAGAAGGGGGCATGTAAATTCCTAAACTGCCATGTGGACAGAGACCCCAGTGGTCTTGCTCCACTGTGTCCCAGTTCCAGTGGTGTCCCATACCTAGAATAGATGGCTCAGCATTTGTCCAATCTGAGTTGATTATAGAATGAAATATTGAGTGACCATGGAGGAGAGGGTAGTAGCAACAGAGAGCTGAAGGAGTGTGTAGCAAGGAGATATGGCCTCAGGACAGGGGTTTGGGGAATCAGAGAGGCCTCTTGGAGGAAAAATAGTTGTATGTGAATTGCACCTCCAAGGTAGCAGGAAGAGGGTATTCCAGTCAGAGGGAACAGCACCACAAAGGCAGAGAAGTCCGAGAGCTGGGAGAGTTCAAGGGTTCAGAAGGTGGGTGGAGGGTGCAGGAAAGGGGAATGTTGCCAAGGGGTTCCCAAACACTGAACTTGCTTTGTGTTTGGCACTGAGCAGGTTACAGGGGAGGAAACAGTGGCCCACCCTTGCTGGGTTCACAGGGAGAGAGACTAGACAAACTGGCAAACTCTTTCACTTACAGTGGCAACAAATGGTGGGGGGCAAGTACAATAAGAAGCCCCAAATGAGAAGCTTGAATTTTAACTTGGGAGCCTGAAGAGCCCTAGAAGGCCTCTGACAGTACTGCAGGCTCAGAGCAGAGTTTAGAGGGTAGAAATTGAACTCTGGAGCCAAAGAGGCATGGTACTCAAATCCTGGCTTGGCCACATCCCATCTGTGAAGCCCTGGGCAAGCCATTGTACCATCGAGCCTCAGTTTCCTCCTCTGTACAGGAAAGAGTGTAGTCCTGCCAGTCTTTCAGTGTTGTTGTGAGGTATCAGTAAGACGGTGCGTGTTACGCGGCTTACACAGTGCCTGGTAGGCAGGAGGTGCTGAGAAATGGAAGTGTTGAGGTGCCCTGTAGTCACGGCTCCATTGCTCCCACACAGTGGTGGCATGGTGCTCCTGAAAGTGAGGGCAAAAGTACAACGGTACCTGCGGGAACGGCGGACAGTGCCCATTTTGTTTGCCTCAACGGTTCGACGCCACCCTGACAAGACAGCCCTGATCTTTGAGGGCACAGACACCCACTGGACCTTCCGCCAGCTGGATGACTACTCGAGCAGCGTGGCCAACTTCCTGCAGGCCCAGGGCCTGGCCTCAGGTGACGTGGTTGCCCTCTTCATGGAGAACCGCAATGAGTACGTGGGCCTGTGGCTGGGCATGGCCAAGCTGGGCGTGGAGGCTGCACTCATCAACACCAACCTCCGGCGGGATGCCCTGCACCACTGCCTGACCACCTCCCGGGCGCGGGCCTTCATCTTTGGCAGCGAGATGGCCCCAGGTGAGGCCCGGGGAGTGAGTCAGTGGCGGGAGTGGGGGTGGGGGCATCCCGTAGGACCTTGCACAGCCCACCACTCCCCTCTAGTCCTGGGGGAGGCTGTGTGGCTTAGAGGGTAAGGGCATGAGCTCTGGAGTCAGATGGGCTGGGTTCTGCCACTTGTAAGCTGGAGATCCTAGTAAGAGACCTGAACTCTCTGAGCCTCAGTTTCCTCATCTATAGCAACTACCTCACACCGTTTTCAAGAAGATACTTTACCTCAAGCACTAAGCACAGTATCTGATACTGGGTGAATACTCTGATATCATGGTAATCCTTCTTATGACTAATTTGGTCCCATTTGCCTCATCTATAAAATGGGAATATAAATCCATTCCCTGCTGTCCCCACAGAGCTTGTGTTTTATTTGTTAGCACATTGAGCACTGACTGTACTGAGCTTGGTGTTTTACAAGCAGCAACTTTAAACTTCACCCGCACCTTGGGTGAAGTAGGGATTGTCATATTGGTTTTACGGATGAGGGGACTGAGGTTCTGAGGGATTGGAGGAACTCGCTTAAGGTCACACGGTGGAAGAACTAGGGTCTGATCTCGGGCTTGACCGCAGTGTCTGTGTTCTTTCTCCCCACTCTGCTGTAGTGGTAGGATAATGGGCAGGGAAGGTTTTATTTTTATTTTTATTTATTTTTTTATTTTTTTTAAAGACTTTACCTATCCATTCATTTATGCCCCCCTTGCTGCTTGTGCTCTCTGGGTCAGCCAACCACGCCGTGCGGGCGGGCCTGCCCCCACCAGGAGGCCCCGGGAACCAAACCCGGGGCCTCCCACATGGCAAACGGGAGCCCCACTGACTGAGCCACAGCCGCCCCCCGGGAAGGTTTTAAAGATGCTGAAAGGGGGAAGGTATAGTACGGGGAGGGGAGAGGTTTGGACAAATCAAGAGACAACCAGAGGAAGTGGGGCTGAGCAGGCCAGGACATCTGTGCAGTGCACGAGGGAGCCTGAGGAAAGCTTCCCACTCTCTGAAGGGACTCACAGGCTGCTGGCCTCTGACCCCCTACTTCTCCCTTCTAACTAGACCCAATGGAGTAGCGTAGTACAGTGTTGAAGAGCTCAAGCCTTGGTGTGAGGCAGAATTGGCTTTGAATCCCAGATCCAGCACGTTCTAGCTGTGGACAAGTCCCTCCTATTCTCAGAGCTTCCATTCAATCATCTGTAAAATGGCTGTTGTTTGTACCTACTTTGTAAAGTTGTGACAGGAGGAGAATGCACGTAAAGAGCCTGCTGCGTAGTTAGCCAGCTGCTAATTGGGAGATGTTGCTCCAATCGGCATCTTCCTTGTTATAAACTCCCATCTCTGGGGGTGGCCCAGTCAGTCTCCCCTGACAACATGGCCAGTGCTGACATGAACAGAGGTCCTGGAACCTGGGCTTTCCTGGACTGCCTGCTGACCCTCCTGTCTCCCCTACAGCTGTCTATGAGATCCATGCCGGCCTGGACCCCTCACTAAGCCTCTTCTGCTCTGGCCCCTGGGAGCCCAGGGCAGTGCCTGCTGGCTCAGAGCACCTGGACCCCCTACTGGAAGATGCCCCGAAGCACCTGCCCAGTCCCCCGGACAAGGGCTTCACAGGTGGGCTCTCCACCCCCACAGAGGGGTTCCAAGATGGGCTGAAGTTGGAGCACTGGCCTCGAGGCCAGAAGGCCTGGGAACTTCTGTGGGACACTCCACGGTTTACTGTAAGGTTTAATGAGCTAATGTGTATGAAAGTACCCAGCACACAAAATCCAGTTCTTAGATTTGCTGTATAAGCCTTCATCAATGCCTGACGTGTGCAGAATCATGTCCCCAGGAAGCTGCTGTGTCCGAATTTTGGCTGGGGGAGGGGGGTGATAGGCTAAACTTTCAATATTCATCAAGCACCTTTTTGGTGGAAGACACTGTCCAGTCTCCAGCTGTGACCTTCTGCACTGGGCTGCCTGCCTCCCCCCTCCACCTCTTCCAGGAAACCTCCCTGAGCTGTACTGCTCTCCCTATACACTCCAGCCTGCCTGCTCCTTTGGCTCTTCTTGCCTGCCTTTCCTTGTGAAACAGCTCAGTTTGCTGTATTAATTGGTGGCTCAGAGCCTGGGCCACCAGTCATATCCTGGCTGTTCTTCTTACCTTGTATTACCCTGGGCACCTGACCTTTGATTCCCTTGGCCATAAAATAGGGGAAGGAACAGAACCTAGTTTATAGGGTGGCTCTGAGGATTGCAAAAGGTATAGTGGGTAAAGTCCTGAAGCTAGGTGTGGACAGTGCTTAGTAACTGGTCATTATCAGGTTGTCCTTGTCGTTGTCATTATTAGTTAACGATCATTTAACATCCCACCCCACACAATTCCTGACCTCAGGAACCTCCAGTGTGGTAGGACTGAACCTTGTACTTCTGTGATGGCATGGCAGTCCCTGTTCAGGTCTGAAGGCTGGGCTAAATAAGCGGTCAGTGGTGGAGAAGCTGCCCAGTCTCTTCCTCTACCTAGAACACCCCACTTCCGGCATAGTGCTTACCCACACTCTTAAGAGCTCCTTCGGGAAGCCCATCCTGGGGCACCTCCTCTCTGTCAAGCCTGGGTCAAGTGCCTCTGCTGTGTTTGGACAGGTCCTGTGCTTCCCACCCTCATTCCAGCATGGTGCTCAGTACTGGAAGTGCCTGTGCACTCATCTGACTATTCCACTAGGCTGTCACCTCCTCCTCGAGGGCAGAGACCATGCCCATCTTAGTCCCTCTTGTGTGCCCAGGCTTGGCACAGAGTGAGGGCCCAGGAAATGTTTGTTGAAGGAATAAATGCAGGCATTCTAGCAGAGAGCAGTGTCTGGGGTCGTCACAGTAGGCTTCCCAGAGCAGGCGTTGAAGGATGTGCACATACAGGTGTCCATCTGTCTCACTGTGTCCAGCCATATGCCACAGTGGGGTGGCTATGCCCCCCTCTCTCAGCCACTCGTGTCTCTTTTCTCTCAGATAAGCTCTTCTATATCTACACGTCAGGCACCACGGGCCTGCCCAAAGCCGCCATTGTGGTCCACAGCAGGTGAGGGGCAGGTGCCTGAGGGGTAGGTGGGCCCTGGGAGCATATCCTTCTGCCTCTCCGGGAGCCCATCAGTCCTCCACCCTCTCCCCTCCTAGGTATTACCGTATGGCTGCCCTGGTGTATCACGGATTCCGCATGCGGCCAGATGACATTGTCTACGACTGCCTCCCCCTCTATCACACAGCAGGTAAACCTTGGTCTGGCCCCCTCAACCTCCAGCACGCCCTCCCCCTAGTCCTCAGGAACTACAGCCCCCTTTTCAGGCAGAGTGTTGCAGTGGAAACACATGAGCTTTGGAGTCAAATCTGGGTTCAAATCCGGACATTGCCATTGACTCCACCTCAGTCGTCTCATCTATGAAATGAGAGTAACCACACCAGCCTCAGGCCATGTGTGGGGGCAGCATCCCGTGGGCCATGGGCGCCTGGGTAGGCCTGCTAGTTCCTCTCCTTTCCACAGATGTACATGGCATTGCTGCTCAGTTCTAGGCACTTGGGAGGACGTAGCGGTTGAATAAATATAGTTCCTGCCCTCAAGATGCTTAGAGTTGGTGTGTGTGTTTGGGGCAGGATGGGTGATGAGAACCTCGCTAGTGTGAGAAATGACATGATGAGTGTGGAGGAGGGCCAGGGAGCAGGAGCTTGGCATAGGGAAGAGCCCAGTGATGGGAACCCTGAGAAGGCTTCCTGGAGGAGGCACACCTGAGCCAGACAGATGCCAAGAACCGTGTGAACTCAGGCTTTCCTGCTGAATGGCAGTGTTTCAGGTATGGGACACTTGGGTTGGCCCTGGAGGCCAGTCTGAAGAGTATGCGCTTGATCTCGTGGGCACTGGGGAGCCATAGAAGGTGTCTGAGCAGGGCAGAAATCAGTTGGTATAGGACAGGAGAGAAAAGGGAGAGACAAGGGGGAGGGGGCTTACTAGGAGGCTGGCCTGGACAAGAGGAGGCACAGGAGGGAAGGGTCTCCCATTTCCCTGACCTCCAGAGCCTACCCCTCTGCCTTCAGGAAACATTGTGGGAATTGGGCAGTGCCTGCTCCATGGCATGACGGTGGTGATTCGGCGGAAGTTCTCAGCCTCCCGGTTTTGGGACGATTGTATCAAGTACAAGTGCACGGTAGGTGAGAAGGGAAGGAAATGAGCCATCCCTGTCCCCTTTTTACCTTCCCACTAACCCCATTTCAGCGACACCTATCTTAGAATTGAGGTAACCAGACATTCAGGACAACATCCCCACTGTTCAGATGGGGAGACTGAGGCCCAGAGAGGGAAAGGATCACACAGCCAGCCCCTGGGGGAGTAGGCACTAATAGGAGTAGGGACTTGGGAGGCTGGGTTGTGGTGAAGTCAGAGCAACCTTAGGGGCCTATAATCACGCCAAGTCCACCTTCAGATTGTGCAGTACATCGGCGAGCTGTGCCGCTACCTCCTGAACCAGCCACCCCGGGAGGCAGAAAACCAGCACCAGGTGCGCATGGCGCTAGGCAATGGCCTCCGGCAGTCTATCTGGACTGACTTTTCCAGCCGCTTCCACATCCCCCAGGTGGCCGAGTTCTATGGGGCCACTGAATGCAACTGCAGCCTGGGCAACTTTGACAGCCAGGTGTGGCCCAGGTTGGGGCATGGGTGGGGCTGGGTGGGTGAAGGGGGGCGTGGGAGAACGGGTGTTGGATACCCCCCTTCACTGTCCAGTTTTGGGCCTATGGTGGGAGAGCCCAGGCCCAAGTCTTGGCCTTCGCAGGTGGGGGCCTGTGGCTTCAACAGCCGCATCCTGTCCTTCGTGTACCCCATCCGGCTGGTGCGTGTCAATGAGGACACCATGGAGCTGATCCGGGGGCCCAATGGCATCTGTATTCCCTGCCAGCCAGGTCTGCCTGGGGCCGGGATCGGGGGTTGGAGGGGAAGGGGTTGGCCCAGGAGGGAGATGACACAGGTGTGAGTGGGTGGGGAACCCTTTTCTGATGAGTGGCCATCAGTCAGCTCTTCTCAAGTCTTCTACAAATCATTCCTTCACTATCCCATTCATCCATCTATCCATCCATTCATTCATTTTCATGTTGACTTGAGAGGGCTCTGTTCAGGGTGCCTGGGTTTGCTCCTGGCCTAGCCATTTAATTCTGTGACATGAGTTATTCAGCCTCTTTGTGCCTGAGTTTCTTCTGCAAATGGGAATAATACCTCATTGGGTTGATGAGAATTAATTGTGATAATGTAAAGCTCCTGCAGGCACTGAGAAGTGGTTCAGGAAGTATTGGCTTTGGGCCATGTAGAACTCGACCACCCGTTTGTTCATCTTCCCATCCATTCAATGAACAGACATTATTGAGGGCCTACCTGTGTCAGAGGGAGCTCCCAGGCTAGGGGGAGAAATGGGGCATTTCCCTGGAGAGCAGTGTGAATAAAAGTTAGATCAGGATACGGGGTGTGGTTGGGATGGAGGGAACAGGTGGAAGACACTACCTGGGGATGCTTCCAAATCTGACTCTGCCTTTCCTGCCCCCTAGGTGAGCCAGGCCAGCTGGTGGGCCGCATCATCCAGCATGACCCCTTGCGCCGCTTTGATGGCTACCTCAACCAGGGTGCCAACAACAAGAAGATAGCCAAGGATGTCTTCAAGAAGGGGGACCAGGCCTACCTCACTGGTAGGTGGACACCTCTCCCCAGCCTTTCACAGCTCCCTTCCTCCCTTAGCAGCAACTCCCTGGGGGAGGGAGGAATGAGGGGAGCTCCTCCCATCTGCAGAGAACACCTCCCTAGGACTCCCCAGTTCCAGTCCTTGTGGTAGAACAATCCTTGGGATCCAGCGAGGACTGCCTGGCTTAAGCCTCTGAGTCAAGAGCCGGGGCAGGTCCCAGCTCTGCCTCATACAACCCTTCCCTAGGCGATGTGCTGGTGATGGATGAACTGGGCTACCTGTACTTTCGAGACCGCACAGGGGACACATTCCGCTGGAAGGGAGAGAACGTGTCCACCACTGAGGTGGAGGGCACACTCAGCCGCCTGCTAGACATGGCCGACGTGGCAGTGTATGGCGTTGAGGTACCAGGTGTGTGTGAGGAGGCGTGGGTAGACAAATGGGAGCGTGAAGCTGGCCAGCACCAGCACAGGGCACCCTGCCACCAGCTGCTCATTGTCCTTCTTACCGCCTCCAGGAACTGAGGGCCGGGCTGGAATGGCTGCCGTGGCCAGCCCTGCTGGCAGCTGTGACCTAGAGTACTTTGCACAGGTCCTGGAGAAGGAGCTGCCCCAGTACGCTCGCCCCATCTTCCTGCGCTTTCTGCCTAAACTGCACAAAACAGGTCTGTTCCCACCCCCATTCCGACTCTCGGATCTGGACCTAGCCCCCTTCCTGTTTCCTTCTGGAAAGACTGGGAAGGAAGGCTGTCATTTGATTTTTACTCACAGCCTTACTGGGTAGTTAGTAAACTGACCTCCCAGTGTACAGGTGAGCAGACTGAGCCTTCAGAGAAAGGAAGTCCAGCCATTCATTTATGTAATAGAGATTTATTGCATGCTTACTATGTGCCAGTCATTGTGCTAGGCTTGGGGGATACAGGTAGCAAATTCTGATGGGATCTCTGCCTTCCCAAGAAGCTTCTAGAGCAGTGCGGGAGGGGGCTGTAGGAAGACGAATTGCAAAGATGATGAATGAAATACAGGTGATCAGGCTGCCAAAAAAGCAAATGAAAGGGGTTTTAGCCTACTGCTGGGATGACTGGGAAGTTTTCCTGAGAAGGTTTAAGCTGAGACCTGAATGAAAAGGAAGATTTTATGGGTGTTGGGAGGCATTCCAGGCTGTGGGAACGGCAAGCATGAAACTCCTGAAGCAGGAAGGAACTTGGGTGCTGGAGGAATGCAAGGAGGCCCCCAAAGCAGGAGCAGAGTGAGAGAGGCAGGCAGTAGTGTGTGGAGGGAGAGAAAGACCGCAGGGGCGAGAACCCAGGGCAAGATCTTGGCCACTGTGTGAAGAGTGGGAAAGGTCTGTAGGTGGAGAGAAGGGAGGAGGCTGTCACAGGTGGCCGGTGGGAGTGGGAGATGAGCAGTTTGCCCACCATCACTCAGCAGGGCCATGCTGTCCTTACAGCTGTCGGTCTCCTGAGGCCTCCCAGCGGTTCTCTGATGGGCAGCTTGAAGCACTGAGGCTCATGTCCAGAACCTGCCCCTTCCTGGCTCTTGCCAGGGCTCAGCTGACCACATCTGCCTGGCCTCATGTGGTCCTCATGCTAACTCCTGCCCTCTGTTGAAGGACCTTCCCTGACAGTCTGGCCTCTGCCAAATAGGGAGGCAGGGGGTGGGTCTTGGGCTTCAGTGTAGCACAAGGGGAGGGCACTGGTGCTGAACTCTTGACCAAGACACTGAGAATTGGACAGCCACTATGACTTCTTGTCCAGGGGAGATAGGGAAGCTATCAGAGATTTCAGATAGGCTTTGCTGCAGAACAAACCACCCCAAAACCTAATTATGGCCTAAAATATTTGCTCAGAATTCTGTGTATCAGCAATTTTTGGGTGAAGTGCGGCTGAGTGGTTCTTCCATTGATCTCACCTGGGGTCATCGAAGAGCTGCAGGCATGAGGTGGTTCAGCTGGGGCTGGACCATCTAAGATAGCATTACTCCACGTCAGGCTCTCAGCTGGTTGGTTTTGCAGCACTGCCCAACAGAACTTCCTGCATGATGGAAATGTTCTATATCTGCACTGCCCAACATGGCTGGTACTGCTAGTCCCACGTGACTGTCAAGCACTGGAAAGCATCCTGAGGAACTGAGTTTTAAATGTTATTTAATTTTTTTTTTTCAAAGATTTATTTAAATTTTTTTTAACTTTATTTTGTACATTTAATAATTGAAAACATAAGCAATTAAAAACTAAAAAGTAAACACAGATAATAAATATATACATTTCTCAATTATAAATGTTATTTAATTTTAATTAATTTAAATTTAAATAGCCACGTATGTCCAGTGGCTGTAGGTAAGGCACAAATTTAGGATGTCTCAGCTTGGGATGACTCCTGCTCCGTGTGGCTTATCCTTTAAAAGGCCAGACTGGTCTCAGGGCACCTCCAAGAGGGCAGGAGTTGAATCTTCAAGGCCCAGTGAGGCCTAGACTCTCTTAGAACTCTCACAATATAATTAGCTGTGTGATGTTGGCCCTGAGAGGAGCCTCTCTGAGCATCAGTTTTCTTATTTGTACAGTGGGGCTAATATCATTGATCGAAAGGTATGTCATTTACTTTACATACTATTTTTTAAAAATGAGCTTGGGAGAAAATCTTTGTGACCTTGAATGAAGCACAGTTCCTAGATAGAATACCAAAAGCATTGTCCATAACAGAAAAAGTTGATAAATTGGACTCTATTAAAATTCAAAACATTTGCACTTCAAAAGATACCATGGATAAAATGAAATGCTAAGCCCCAGACTGAGAAAATATTTGCAAATCATATATCCAGAATAAATCAAGAATTCTTAAAACTTGACATAAGAACACCAATTTTTTTTTTTTTTTTTTTTTTTTTAAGATTTTATTTTATTTATTCATTTATCCCCCCCCCCTTGCTGCTTGTGCTCGCTGGGTCAGCTAACCACGCCGTGCGGGCAGGCTTGCCTTCACCAGGAGGCCCCGGGAACCGAACCCGGGGCCTCCCATATGGTAAACAGGAGCCCTACTGATTGAGCCACAGCCGCTTCCCAAGAACACCAATTTTAAAATGGGTAAAAGATTTGAACAGACACTTCACTAAAGATGATATACAGGGGGCGGATGTGGCTCAAATGGTTGGGCGTCTGTCTGCCATATGGACGGACCTGGTTTTGATCCCCAGGACCTCCCGGTAAAATTAAAAAAAAATATATATATAGAAGGTGCATGGGCTGCCAGGCTCTGTGTGCCGCTGAGCCGCCAGGCCCCGGGAGCCATGCAGCAAGATGATGACGTAACAGGAGAGAGATGTAGGGGAGAGACAAGATGAGATGGTCCGAAAGCTCCAAAAGCCAGGAACTGAGGTGGTGCAGGTGGCAGAACACCTCTCTCCTACATCAGAGGTCTCCAGGATCGAATCCTGGTGAAGACCGGAGGAGGATGAGAAGAAATGGCAGGAAACAGATTCAGAGAATTGCCCAGCGAATGGACACAAAAAACAGCAAATGGGGAAGGGGGGTTTTAAAATGGATAAAGTAAATAAATAAATCTTAAAAAAAAAAAAGATAATATACAGATAGCCAGTAAGCACAAGATGCTCGTCAGTAGTCATTAGGGAAGTGTAAATTAAAACTACAATGAAGGGGGACGGATGTAGCTCAAATGTTTGGGTGTCCGTCTCCCATATGGAGGGACCCAGGTTTGATCCCTGAGACCTCCTGGTAAAAAAAAAAAAAAAAAAAAAAAAAAAAAAAAAACTACAGTGAAATACCATGACATACCTATTAGAATATCTAAAATTAAAAAGATGGATCATGAGAGAAAAAAAAAAAAAAGATGGATCATGCCAAGTGTCAGTGCAGATGTGGAGAAATCAGAACCCTCGTGCATTGATGATGGAAATGTAAAATGGAGCAACTGCTTTGGAAAAGAGTTTAGTGGTTTCTTAAAAAGCTAAGCATAAACTTAGCAGATGGCCCAACAATTCCACTCCTAGGTATTTATCCAAGAGAAATGAGAACATATGTCCATGCTAAGACTTGTACATGAATTTCAGAGACATGTTATTCATAATAGTCAAAAACTGGAGGAAGCGGACGTGGCTCAATTGATAGGGCTCCCGTTTACCATATGGGAGGCCCCGGGTTCGATTCCTGGTGAAGGCAAGCCAGCCCGCGTGGCGTACTGAGCTGACGCAGCAGGACAACCCAACAAAGGGAGACAAGCAGGCACAGAAAAACGCACAGCAAATGGACACAGCGAGCACAAGCAGCAAGGGGGGATAAATAAATAAATAAATAAATCTTAAAAAACAAAACAAAACTGGAAACAACCCACAGGTCCATTAACTGGTAAATGGATGAACAAATAGTAGCATATCCATACCATCCATACAATGGAGTATTACTCAGCAAGCAAAAGAAAAAAAATCATCCTTTTTAGTATACATCAGTGATTTTTGGTATATGCACAAAGTTGTCTAACTATCACCACAATGTAATTTCAGAACTTTTTATCACCCCCAAAAGAATCCCCAAACCCAGTAGCAGTCACTCCCCATTCTTCCCTCCACCCAGCCCTGGCACCTACTAATCTACTTTCTGTCTCTATTTGCTTATTCTGAGTATTTTGTGTAAATGGAATCATTCAATTAAAAAAAAAACACAAAAAACTATGCTGCTAATTAAACTATTTCGAAACTGTTAAAATGTGGAAACATGTGCATCTTAGACTCCATAAAACTCCATAAAACGTTCAGTACCTGCCTCCTGCAGTTGAGGTGCAGGTTAAACGAGACTACACCCACACACTGGGGGTGCTCAAGTAGAGGAAGCCAGCAAAGTCAGAAGACCCAAGTTCGGGTCCCCACTCTGATCTCACTGCATGTGACCTTGGGCAAGTGGCTTCTTTTCAGGTCCCATTTTCCTCATCTGCAGACTGGATAATGCAGCAGCAGCACCTCCTTGCCGGGCTTGATCTGAGAAGCAGTACATCATGTAATGGAGGGAGTATTCCTTGTAAACTCTAAAGGGCTGAGCCCCCTGCCCCCATATCTCCCCTTTTTCTGATATCTCTCTAGCCCTCCTTCCCCCTACTGCTCCCAGGTGTTTGGGTTCCTGGGGGCCCCTGCCCATATCATCTGACACTGTTTTCCCCTCTTGTCTCCCTTCCTTTTCCAGGAACCTACAAGTTCCAGAAGGCAGAGCTGCGGAAGGAGGGCTTTGATCCAGCCATTGTGAAAGACCCCCTGTTCTACCTGGATGCCCGGAAGGGCCGCTACTTCCCACTGGACCAAGAGGCCTACACTCGCATCCAGGCAGGCGAGGAGAAGCTGTGATTCACCCCGTGTCCCTCTAAGGGCTAGCAGATGCTGGGTCCAGAGTCTCAGTCCCACCTCAGAGAGGTCCTGGGCAATGCCAGACCAAAGCAAGCAGGGCATGGCACCTTCACCCCAAGGTGCTGACCCCTGTCTCTGAAACTGCCAAGTGACTCACTGCCACTCTCCCACCCCCTCCAGGGGTTTTCTGTGAAAGCCTCATGTCCGTGAAACTGACTGGGTCCCTCAGGATGATGTCTTGAGCCAGGGCAGAGAGAGGTGGAGGGTCACCAGGCTCTCCCCAGAGAGAGAAGGGAGCTCGTAAGTGGGACCAGGGCAGAAGCCCCCAGACTCAGGAAACCATCAGAGTGGGCAGGGGCAGGAGTGACCCAGTCAGTCAAGGCAGCTGAAGAGGATCCTGGCTTGAGGTGCCCAAATGTCACTCAGGAGGCTAGGAGGAGGACCTGGTGGGGGGCTCCTGCTGTTCCACTCCCAGTAGGAAGCCAGACAGAGTGCCCTTCTCTCTCCTCCCCTCCAGCCTTCTCCCCCTGGGCCTCTGCCTGGCTGTTTCTCAGGCAAGGCATTTGTGTCTTTGTGGGTCTGTCCATGTCACCTTCTCCATCTCAGTCCTGGCCTGGTTATAAGAAGAGAAATGGGGCAGCAGGTAGGGGCTCAGGAGCCAATAAACTGCCTTGACTCCCCCTAGTCCGTGTGCATGCCATCTGAGCTCTCTTGACCCCTAAGTTCCCCCAGCCTACCCCCAGCCTGGGCTTCTAGGCCCTGCTCAGACCCCACCTTCATTTATTTATTTATTTATTTTTTTTTTTTTTAAGATTTTTATTTATTTATTCATTTATGCCCCCCTTGCTGCTTGTGCTCGCTGGGTCAGCTAACCCCGGGAACCGAACCCAGGGCCTCCCATATGGTAAATGGGAGCCCTACTGATTGAGCCACAGCCGCTTCCCCATTAGTTCATTTAGACCCTAGGGATACAGCAGGTAGGATGACACAGCACCGCCTTCAATCTGCTGTCTCAGGGCCGCTTCCCACCTGAGTCTGGCAAGGTGGTTAACAGCATAGACTTAAAACTCCAGACCAGCTCTGGCGCTCATCAACTTGGGGCCTTGAGCAAGTGGGTCAGACTTATCATGAAATGGAAAGAAGCAGTTAAGAGGATTCAGGGACCTAAAGGCAGCCATTAGGATGAAGGAGGTGTTTAGAGTTTTTGAGGTAAAAACCCAAACCTAGGGCAAGATGCCGTCTCCAGCCCCTTGCTCATGCTATTCTCTCAACCTGGGGTGCACTTCCTGACTGCTTGGCTGGAGGCGTGGGGGTGGGGGTGGGGACTGAGAGCTGGAGCAGCAGGGCTACCCAAACCTTGCACAGGTGAAACCCGGGAACGCTTCCAAGAGCAGAGTCTTAAAAGAACAGCACTGTCAGCAGCACTAGGCCCCAGCAGCCCGAGTCACGCCCAGCCTCTGCCAGGGCGGAGGGCAGTGTGTGCCTCTTCTTTGTGTCTGGTGCTTTATCCTCACCCCAAGTCTAGGGTAGATGTTCTAATGGACTTTTCGAGGGAAGATCCAGATCTTGGAGTCTTGAGTCACTTGGCCAAGGTCACATAGTAAGTAGTGGGGGCTGGAATACAAGCTTGGCTCCAGGAATCCTTACCCTTCCCACTGTACCACCCTTCCTCCTGGTGCAGCAGGAAAACAAGAAGACCTTCCATTCTAAGCATGTCTGTAGGGCTGAGTCTGTGGGCCGTGCCCTAGGCCACAGGCAGTTTAGGTGGAGGGTGGCCAGGCGGGGAACCCTGGGGATGGGGTGGAGTGTAGCCTTTGAAAGATAGAGGAATCTGGTGCCTCTTAGGGTTAAGGGGGAAGCAGAGCAGGAGTGAGGGCCCTTGCGAAGCTCTGCTCAGGGGAGTTTGAAGGTGGCCAGCATGACTGAGTGCAGTGCCCTAGTGTGGCCAGCAGAGGGCGCATGGGTCTTGGAGAACCTAGTCCTGACCCTTGGGGCTGGACCTAGGGATGCCAAAAGAAGGGGTTGCCTCCAAGCAGATACCCAACCCAGAGACCCCCTTGGTGTGCCTTTTAGGGCCTTTGGTCCGGCTTCCAAAGGGCTAGGCTTGTTTGACAATGCACCTTTATATCTCTAACTCCCAGTAGTGAGTTCTCTGCAATGAGAAGGAAACACCCCCCACCTTCACACCGGGAGTGTTCCCTCAAGGTTGAACAGTCAGTGAAAGGCAGTATGGAGTGGTGGTTAAGAGCTCGTGCTCTGGAGTCAGTCTTGCGTTCAAATTGTGGCTCTAATGTTGGCCAGGCTAAGCCTCCGTGTCTGCTCCTGTAAAGGGAGGCCAAGGAATTCTTACTTCGGGGTAGTTGTGAAAATGCAATGAGATTGTCCATGAAAATCTCTTATCACAGGGCCTGGTGCTGATACAATGCATGGTATTGCTCAATACATGGCAATTAAAAGAAAAAAAAAAGGAGATAAGTTCAGGTGCTAAGACCCCTAACCAGGCCCAAGTTTTCCATCTGGACCCCACCCCCCATCTCTCCATGAAGGGGCAAGACTGGCCCTGGCCCCGGCAGCTCTCTGCTAATGGTCATCCCCAGATGTGTGTGTCATCTCCATGCACACAGTAGGTGCTCAATAAATGCTTGTAGAGTTAATTAACAGTGGTAACTACCATTTATGGGCCTTTCTTTATATAGTGCTTTGTGGTTTACAAAGCACTGTGTTAGTCCATATAGAGCAGATTCTAACTGTACAGCAAGGGCAGGGGATGCCAGGGTGAAAAGATAGAGACCCAGGCCTAGGTCTACCCACCATCCGCGGGGTGGGAGTGGTTTTGTGGCCAGGGAGGGCTTTCAAGGAAGAGTTATCTAACAACTGGGGGGGCGGGGCGAGAGTGTTCAGACTGGGGGAGTCGCAAAATGTAAATGCCTGGAGGTGAAGGGAGAGCAAGGCAGATTAAAGAAGTTCAGTGAGGCTGCAGGGAGGTAGGGGGAGGGAGAGAGGCAGAGAGATGAGGCAAGATAGGGAAAATTAATCCTTTGTGAGCACTTCCACTTGCACACCTCCAGCGACTAGGAGCTCCCTTAGGAAATCCTTGTATTGAGTCTAACTCGCTTCCTCAGACTCTTGCTAACGGCCACCATATATCTAGTATTTACTATGTGCCCAGCACTGTGTAAAACACTTTTATGTGCATGGTTTCATTGACACAAAGTAGGTACAATCTCACCCGTTCCACAGATGAGGAATCTGAGGCTCAGAGAGACAAAATCTTCCCAAAGACCAAAAACAATGAGAATGGCAGAACTGGAGCGGAATCCCCCTTCCCTGAGCCTCAGTGTTCCCATCCGCAACCTGCCTGCCTTGCCCAGGGAGGCTGCAAGGGCGCGGCGTCCCCGGAGGTCCATTCACCCTCAGGACAGGCAAGTGGCCGCCCAGGCCAATGCTTGGTGTATCACTTTCAACTCCTGGGAAGAAGGCTAAATACCTCCGAGGGGCCCATTGATGCGGCGGAGGCAAGGGAGAGGGCGGCCAAGTGACTTTCAAAGGGGCCTGAATGCAAGGCCAGGCCCCTCCCCCCAAAGAGGGGGCCCAGCTTCCTCCCGGCCTAATGGTATTCTGGGCTCAGCCCTCGTCTTTCGCAGCAGTTTAACCCGAGCCGGGGCGGATTTCTTTCTCACTGATCTCAGCTTGACACCCAATTAGCACAAGAATGGGAGGAGGAAGCCTGCGAGAGGCGCCTCCCAGCCTCCCGGGGCGTGCGAGGGGAGCAGGCGGGCAGACAAAGGGCAGCGGGCAGGGGGGCACCCGAACTCTCGCCTCCCCCGCCTCCCCCACCTTTGTCTCCTTAGGAGCTTCAGAGGGGTTGAAGACTGACACCCAGGATGGCCAGCCAGTTGGGAGGGGACGGGATGGAGTCCCAGCCCCTCTTCCACGTGGATCCAAGGGGATGGCATTTGGGTGAGCCCAGCCCAATTAGGGTCAGTGGGTAGGGGCAAGGATCCTGAAGGCACATAAACCTGGGATTGAAGCTGGACACTTGGGGATCCACAAATTCTGGGCCTCATTTTCCTCATCTGAAAAATGGGGATACTGATAATCCCTACCTGTGGAGTAAGCATGGGGTCAGGAGAAGGAAGGGCTTTGTAAGAACGAGAGCCGGGTATTCACAGAACAAGCAGGTTTACCCAGAAGCAAGCTTCCAGTTTCTGGAGCTAGGAAGGAGAAGCTGAAGGACCACCTGCCTGTGGGGATGTGGGAAGGACTCCCACTCCAGGAGGGAGGGAATGCTTCTGGTCTTTGTATGTGCCTTCTCCCTCCTCAGCCTCCCTCCCACAGCCCACTTTGCACTTTGGCTTAGATGTCACTTCCTATGGGAAGTCTTCCCTGATCCAGAGCTGGTTTCCCACTGGTTTCTTCTGGCTCCCACAGGTCCTCCTGTTCCCTTTTCATACCATCATTTGCACTGTATAGTCCATTTTCCCATACTTGTGTCTTCTAGAACATGAGCACAAGAGGTCAGGGACCCATTGGTCTTGTTCACCATTGTGCTCCCAGCACCAGCACTGGGTCTGGCATGTAATAAGTGCTCAGTGAATGTTTGTCAAATGGATGAAGCTCTTCTAAATGCTCTCTGGAGCTCTGTTTCAGCTCTAGGAGGTGGCAGTTCCCAGGGTCAGAAGAGATTCAGTGGGCTGGAATCAGACTGTAAAGGGCCCTGAACACCTTCTAGATAGAGGCCCTTATCTTGTTGGCTAAGGGAAGCCATTAAATGGCTTTGAGCAGGGAAGTGATATTTGTTCATTCATTCATTCATTCACTCATTCAACAAGCATTTATCAGACCCTCCAATGTGCCAAGTTTCTAACTCCATGCTTACCATCAAAGATGAATCAGGTAAGAAATGAAGTCCACTGAAGAATCTTGGGAAATCTTTGCTGAAAGAACTTGAAGAGATCATTTGGTCCAAAACCCTCCTTACAGATTGGGGAAACTGAGTTCCAGAGAGAGGAAGTGACTTAACCATGTTGCACAGTGGCCTTCCCATTTTACTACAGGATTCCTTTGCACTTTTCAAGAACCAGAGCTGTTTCTCCTTTATTCTCTTCTAGCCAATACCCTGGAATAGTACCTGATACCTTGAAGGGCCTTGGGACTGTCCATGGAGTTGAGCTGTACAGTGAAGCCAAGGCTGGAGAGGAGGAGGTGGTGTTACCAATTAAGGGAGGGGGTTCTCTGCCTGATGTGTGCAAATGAACAATTCCTGAGACTCTGGGGTTTCAAAAGAGAGTTTATTGCTAAGCACAAAGCAAGGAGATGAGATGCTTGTTGGTCTAAAATTTGTCTCTCTGAACTGCAGTAACTCTAATAGTTTTATAGTATCAAAGATGGACAGGTTTTAGGATAATGGCTCGAGATGACAGAGATGATCTAATTATTGAGCATAGACTGATTACATACTTAGTCACAGAACATATGTAAGAAAATAGCAGCCTTAATATGATGATGGGTGTGATTTTTAGTATTTTAATGAGGTATAGCTCATTTATAGGTTAAGGTTTCAGCTACTGTGCATGTCAGGCAGGCCAATTTTGGTTAAATCTAGCTGTGTCTATTAAGACAGAAAAGGAATTAGGGTGGGTTTGTTCTGGGCTGACTCATGTTGTTACTTCATTGATAAATATTAGGGGGCTATCTAGTGATCATAAGACTTAAAAGTTGTGAAAAAGGTGAGGGGCACAGGCAGGGCCAGTTATGAGTTACCATGAGGTTTTTACAATCATAAGATAAAGGTTATATAGTTATACATTCATTATCAAAGATCAAGGTATCTGGGTTACAGTTCAGTGAGTTTCAGTAATTTCACGTATTTACTTTTGGCTATTCTACAATGTACTAGAAAGTAAAAAGGTGTCTATATAATGATTCAGTGACCAATAATCATTTTCCTTTTTTTTTTTTTTTTTTTTTTTTTTACCAGGAGGTTCCGGGGATCGAACCCGGGTCCCTCCATATGGGAGACGGACACCCAACCAGTTGAGCCACATCCGACCCCTAAGATTTTACTTATTTATTCATTCATTTATCCCCCCCTTGCTGCTTGTGCTCACTGGGTCAGCTAACCACGCCGTGCGGGCAGGCTTTGCCTTTATCAGGAGGCCCCGGGAACCGAACTCGGGGCCTCCCATATGGTAAACGGGAGCCCTACTGATTGAGCCACAACCGCTTCCCACCAATAATCATATGTTCACTTTTAACTCTTGGTTACAGTGGGCAGGCCAGACAGAAAGCAGGTCCACATGAGAGGTGATGGTGGAAGAATTTGAGGTTAGAAAGGAGACTGAAATTTGGTGACTCAATGTGGGAGGTAAGGGAGAGAAAATTCTGAACAATGTCTAGGTTTCTTGTTTGAGCATCTGAGTGGGTGATATGGGGTGGGTGATATGGAGTGACCTGAGATGGGGAGCACAGGAGAGAGCCTGTTTTAGGGAGAGGCACTGTGACAAGAACCCTATGAGTTAAGCACTGTTATGCCCATTTTACAGATGATGAAACTGAGGCATAAAGATGTTAAAGGACTTGCTTCCAAACACTCAGGAAGTGGCTAGACCTTGATATAAAGTTGGCGGTTGAACTCCAGGGATGTCGCTTTTTTTTTTTTTCTGGGTGGTACCAATCTATATTTATTGAATAAACTACACCTAGGACATGACAAATGAGTCAATATCAAGAAAGTCATGGATGTAGCTCCTGTTCTTGAAAACTCCCTCCCACACCTCCACAACGAGAAAAGGCACAGTTAATACACAGGACACAAAGCCTGGGCCTGGGGAGGGGGCTGCGGGCAGGGGCCTTAAATTACAGTGAAGGGGATAGGGGAGGAGATAAAGGAAGTAGGTGGGATCCAGGCAAGACTTTGGAGCAGAGCCCACTTGGCTAATCCTTCTGGAGCCCCTGCACCCCAATCTGTGCTGAGGCCCCTGCCCACCCTCTGCCCCAACCAGCCCAAAGGGGTAAGAAGCACAGGGTGGAAGGGAGGCCCTGGGGTCCCAGGCAGGGAGGGCACAGAGCCAGGGGATCCAGAAAAGTGGGACCACTCTTCCTCCAAGGACTTCCATCAAGGCATGGGTCCTCACCCCCAGTACCCACCCTGAAAGGGCTTGTCACTGGGGAAGGGATGGAGCTGGTCCCTGCCACACTGGCATGTTTCCAGGTCAACAATTAGGGATTAAAAGTAGTCCAGGATGGGAGGAGTTGGACATGGGGTGGGGGGAGTGGAAAAGCCAGGTGGAGGAAGGCCTGGTCCATCCCAGTGGATGGCTTCCTGCGGCTCAGCCCCTTGGGTCTAGCCTGAGCTTGGGCTTACATCCCAGGGGGCAGAGGAGTGGGAAGGAACAGGACAATTAAAGAAGATACCATTTATTTATTTTTAAATTAAAAAATAATGCCAGCATTATTTCATCTATCCTCAGGCCTGCCCCTGCTTCCCACTCCACCCCTCAGCAGAGCCCTCACTCTTCCACCCCCCCCATGACTACCTCATCTGTTTGCTCATTGTTTGTACTCATTGTTTGCTCGTTGTTTTTGCTCGTTGTCTGCTTGTTATTTTTTGCTTGTTGTCTGCTCATTGTTTTTTGCTTGTTGTCTGTTTATTTTTTCTTTAGGAGGCACTGGGAACCAAACCTGGAACCTCCCATGTGGGAGGTGGGTGCTCAACTGCTTAAGCCACATATGCTCTAGCTCACTCTTTTTTTTTTTTAGCTCACTCTTAATCGTTACCATATTGCACCCTTAACTACGGAGGCTACACCATCACCCTCTATTAATGCCAATTTCACTTTTGGAATTGTGGTTAAGATGCCTATGGGATGTCCATTTCTCTTTACGCCATCATTTCCCCTAGGCTTGTTTTGTTGTTGTTGGTGGTGGTGTTTTTGAGGTACTGGGGTTGGGAATTGAACCCAGGACCTCATATGTGGGAAGCTAGTGCACAACCACTGAGCTATACTGGCTCCCCCAAATTGTTTTTTTGTTTGTTTGTTTTGCTTGTGTTTTTAGGAGGTACAGGAGGATCAAACGTGGGACCTTGTATGTGGGAAGCAAGCTCTCAACCACTTAAGCTATATCTGCTCCCCTCCTCTAGGCTTTTGCAACCGGCTCCAAGTAGTCTCCTTGTCTCCTTTCCTGTTCCCCTCCAAATCATTCAACAAACTGCAGCCAGAAGGATATTCTGAAACATAGTTCTGATAATGTTACACCCTCCCCAAACCATGTAATGGTCTGTCATTGCTCTTAGAATAAAAACTGAAATTCTTACTTTGCTTGGTCCCTGCCCACCTGTCTGGCCTCTTCTCTTACCAGGCTCCCTGCTCCCAAACTTCCACCTTCCTCTCTTGATGCTCCAGCATGTTCTCCCACCCAGCGCCTTTGCACCTTCTATTCTCCTCACTGGAAGATTCCCAGAAGTTTCTCTCCCCTCACACCCACCTAGTTAACTTCTCAGGATTTAGATCTCAGCTCAAGCCCAGTCTAGACAGTTTCCTTTCTGAAGTTCCTAGTTTCAGATCATTTCTCTCAGTTTAGGATTTTACATTCATTAGTATATTGACTTGGTTAAAGTTAGTCTCTCCCACTAGACTGTGAGCGCCCTAATAGCAGGAACCTTGCCTATCCAGAACGCCGACCGAAATGCCTGGCACATGAGGGCGGGGAGGGGGGAGGTGCTATAAACAACTACGGAATAATTGAAATCCAAATGGACATGTCTAAAGGCGGTTGGATAGCGAGAGAGCTCGGTAGAGAGATTTCTGGGCTGGAGATAAAGATTTGGGAGTCATTTATAATTGAAGGCAGACAAGGAGATGGGCTCGCCCAAGCAGTATGTCAACTGAAGGCAGATTTGTAACTCAGGCAAGGTAAATAGTAATGTGGCTCACAGTCATCTCGCAAGGATGCTGGGGGCTCCCCTCTGACTAGTTGTGGCCTTGCACAAGTTATCTGCCCGGCCGCGTCTCAGAAGCTCGTCGGTCTGTAAAAAGCGTAGGGTAATCAAAGGTAATTAATTGCAGAAAGTCCCTGCCTGCGCCACTGAGCTTCCTTACTCCCCTCCCAGTACGCCTCCTCCGGGCCTTCACCTAATAAAAGTAGAGGCTGATTTCCCAGCACCGCCTTTTCCGGCTCCGGCAACAGGCAAGGAACGGAAATGGGGCGGGGCGCCGGAAGTTGATGGGAGTTTCCTGCGCGCTAGGTTCCCCCAAGATGGCAGCGCCCTTGTCAGTGGAGGTGGAGTTCGGGTGAGTTGCGGAGCTGGGGTTCCTTGGGGATGGATTGAAGTCGCTGAGCCCGGAACCCCCCTCCTTCTGTCTTAGGGCTTGTCACGGCTTACTCTCCAAGGCTCTTGGTGCCCACCCTGAGATACACCACCCGCCTCGGAGAGTCTGAGGGGTTAGGATTCCCTTGGCGACGAGGCCGTATGTCCGGGAATAGAGGCGCGAACCCGAGCAGGGAGGTGCGCGCTGGGTACTCTTTGGTGCCCTGCCGGATTCGAAAGGCGTGACGGTTAGCTAGCGGCCCCCCTACCTTTTTAACCAATCTCGCCTCGGACCGGGTCCGTCATTCTGGCATCTGAGTTCTTAGTAACGAGAAGGGCCACCCTTCATCCCCTGATATCTTCCTTTGGGCAGCAGTTTGCTCTTATGCGATTTGGGGGGCCCTATTTCTCTTTTGATCAAGAGACAAGGACGGGATCCCTTTCTTCTCTTTCCCAAGACTTGGGTGTTTTAAACAGACCTGAGCCCCTTTTAGGGCAGTCATTAAATTTGCTGAGTGCCTTCTGCAGATCTTGAGTTGGGTGGAGATACGGGGATAAATAAGGTAGCACAATAGGGGAAACTAACACTAACTGTAGGGTATGCACAAGGTGAAATGTGGTAGGAATTGGGACACACATACCAATAGTTGAAGAAGCAGAGAAGTCTTAGGCCACTATCTCCTCACGCTTACAAACAGAAGCAACCAAGATGTATGGTATCATATGGTTTCATAGCTGGGAGAAACTGTAGAGGTCAGAGAGAAGGAAAATAAACTGAGGTTCTGATAGACGGGTGGTGTAATTTCCACAGAGGTACATGGAAAAGCTGGGACTAGATTTGAGTATATGTGCGTTGAAAATAAACAAGCTAAGTCTTACGTTAAGGAAAGGTCTGGGATGAGAATCTAAAATCTCTGCCTATAAATGCCTTCCCTTTCAAAGGGTGCTCCCAGTTTCTTTAGTGTTTTCCCTTCATTGGGTAACTCATTCACCAATCATTTATTGAGTGCCTACCATGTACCAGGCAGTGAGCCAGGCTGGAGGATACAAAGATAAATAGAACTCTGTCGTGCCCTCCACTGTTCAGCATTTCTGTCCCTTAGAAGGGGTTAGTCTCATGAATGTTAAGTGCGTTTTAATTGATGGTATTGTCTGGCCCTGTGGATCCAATTAGAACTATGCTGACCTAGCATCCTGACTATTCTGCTTCACTGACCCTTGGTCCAACAATGCCCCCAAAGGTTTTGGATTCTAGGAGGCTTCCTGCTGCCTTGACAGGCCTCAGCAAAACTGGAAAAGGAGAAGCTGCAGACTGTTAAGGTTTACTGATAGTCTCATTTTACTGGGTCAGACATGGTATTTGTTCAGAAATGTCTTTTATGTGCCAGGCACTGTGCTGGCATCTGTGAAGACAAGAAATATACAGTCCTTGCCCTCTGGAGCTTACAGACCAGCGTAATAATAATGGCTACTTTTCTTCCTGACCATCACTAACCTCAGCCTCCCCTAACCCCAAGAGCAATAGTGAACCCCAGCAAGACAGAACAGCATTCCTCCACTACCACCCCAACCTCCATGCACTGCCATAGTGTCCCATGAGAATCGCAGTTTCTTGGGAACCAAGAATGCCCAAGGTGTGTGTTTTTGCCCCTGGCCTTTATTATTTCATTTCCTGTGTCTCTTAGCAAACATCCTTCACCCTTAACTGTGAACCGGAGCATATTTGCAAAGAAGCTGCTGTGCCCTTCATTCTCTCACTCTGTCCCTGAGAGTGGTCCCCCTGATCCTCAAAGAGTCTGGGTTGGGATTTTGCTTCTTCCCACTAAGCAGATGTAGTCCTCTCAGCCCTACCAGTTCTGACAGACTCTAGAAAGCCCCTCACACCTTCCTCCCTCTTGTCATTGACCAGCTTTGCTATCCTTTGTCATGCTACCTGAACTGTCCTTAACAGAGCATTTTCTTAGGTCACTCAGGATTCCAAATATACAGTACAGATGAGTTTTGTGTTTCTGCAGTCCAAGTTGTTAGATGTCCTCCATCCTTTCCTTTTTCTTCCTTCCCGGGTCTGGGAGGTATTGGTAGAGGGACAGAATGCCATTGAGGTAAGAGAAGAAGTGAGAGAAATGAGCATTTTCATTAAGCAAGTATTTGTCAGGTGCTATGTCAGGCACTGTTCTAGGCAGAACTTGCCTTTCAGCAAGAGGGGGAGGAAATAGACAAACAAAAATAAAAAATTTATAAGATAAAAAGATGTAGGTAAACCAGAAAAAGTCAGGGCAGTTTGGGGAATACCTTTACCTGTCACTTGTACCAACAGACACTCCTACCAAGAATTGGGGAATGGAGGGAAGGTGAGTTACCTTAGGATGTAATTCCTCTGTTGACTTTGAATAGTAAATCCTATAAGACACACCAGAGTCTGGCCTTGGGTCTCTGGCTTGCCTCCCTGAATCACTCCAGGGGCCGGACATGTACCTTTCCCCCTCCAGATGCACTGACAACTGAAATGCTAACCCCTCCCTCGTGCGCCAGTGAACCCAGCAGTGACAGGTCATTCACTGAGCCACATTGCTTCTCCCTTCATCTGCTTATAAAACGGAGAAACAGGCTCGGCCTCCGAGCCTGGCACCACCATGATTGACCACTCTTGGTTGTTTGTCTGGGTCCCAGGGCCTCTAGTTCCCACTCCTCTTCTCTGACCCCCCACTTCTAAGCCCCTTGCCTGTCACCCTCCCCCACCCCAGCTGCTGTGTGTGCCAACCCCCACCCAAGAGAAGGAGGCTCTTGGAAGGGGATAAATGGAGGCTCTGTGCGGGCTTGCAGCTGAAATGGCCCTGCGTGCGGCCACAGATGGGCCTTCTCTCCCCCTCCACATTTCTGCATCAACAAAGCGTGACCTTGTTTGGATGACAGTCGTCCCATGTTTCCCCCATGACAATGCTTGCCTTGCCTTTGCCTCCCAGTGAGCTCTCTTGGGACATCTCTGTTCTCTGAAATTGGGAAAGGACAGTGGGGTGGGAGGCATCACATCCATCAAGTCTGTTAAGGCCTTCTCAGTTAAGATCCATGTGAAGTCTAAGATGGGCATCAGGGTACTCAGAGAGAAGCAATGTGGGGCACTGAAAGAGCCCTAGTTTCGGCATCAGAAGCACTGGCTTCTGGACTTGGCTCCAAGCATCTTCGCTGCCCCAGCCTTCCTTTGGCTGGGTGCTAGGAAAGAGAAGTAAACCAAACTCTGCCCTCAAGGGGCTTTCTGACCTTTGGAGAGTCTTGTTTTTTTGTTGTTGTTTTGTTTTTACTGCCAAGGCTTTTAGGCTGAGCAGAAACCAGTTAGGATTCAAATCCTAGCTCAGCCACTGCTTCTCTGACCTTGAACAAGTCACTTAACTTCTCTGGGCCTTAGTCTGCTTCTCCATCAATTGGAGTAAATGTCTGCCTCCCTCCCTCCTTCCCTAGTATGCCCAGAGGATGAAATGGTATGAGGAACGTCTTATAAATGATGAGGTGATGTGGGCAATTGTTATTAGTTGATGTCCAGTGGACTCTCTGCCCTCTGGCACTGTGGTGTACCCGTCAGGCCAGCAGTAGGAGGCATGGGCTGGGGCATTTCAAACCCCCACCTGGCCAGAGGAAACCACTAGACCCATAGGGTCTCCCACATGTGTTATAGGGGCTTCTCAACCATTTTTTCAGATGAAGCTACTGAGGCTTGAGAAGTTTGAGCCACATGTCCAAGGTCTCACCAGGGTAGAGGTGGAACCTGGTCTCCATCTCAGGGTTGACAGACTCCAAAGCCTCTGCTTGGCACATGTATGCTCAGATGCCTCTTGAGAGAGTGGAGGAGTAAAAATGAGAATCTGCAAATTTGGGTACTTGATTATTAGTAAAAATTATATATATCCTACTCTACCACATCAGGATGTCACATTTGATGATCGGTCACTGATATCCAAAATACTGGTACCCAAGGTGTTCCTGAACCTTGGTTTCCAAAACCCTTGGGCTTCTTAGTTTTCAGTTTCAGCTACCTCCTCCTATTTTCAGGAGCTCACCTGGCTGTCCTTTTATCTGGTCCTCCTTTGCAGAGGTGGTGCAGAGCTTCTATTTGACGGTGTAAAGAAGCATCAGGTCACCTTGCCAGAACAAGAGGAGCCCTGTGAGTATTGGCCTGCTGAGCCCCTCTCTGGGCTTCAGGTGGAAATGGGTAGGAGTTTTCTGACTAGCCCAAGGAGGAGGGCGGGAGGAAGAGATATCACCAGATTACCTTTCCCCCATCCTTTTTGGGATCAGCCACCTTTGCAGGAGGGAGATGGTGTAGCTTAGTGCTTGTGGGTGTGCATTCTGTATTCAGAAAGAGTTGAGTTTGTTGGTTATTTTTTTTTTTTATTTTAATTGTGGTATCATATATACACTGTAAAATTTCTCATTTTAACCACTTTTGAGTATACAATTCAGTGATGTTAATTGCATTCACAATATTGTGCTACTGTTTCCGCCATCTATTACCAAAACTTTTCCATCACTCCAAACAGATATGCTTTGCCCATTAAGCATTAACTCCCATTCCCTACCCAATACCCCTCACCCCTGATAACCTGTAGTCTACTTTCTGTCTCTATGAATTTGCATGTTCTAATTGTTTCGTTTAAGTAAAATCATACAATATTTGTCCTTTTCTGTCTGGCTGCTTCACTCAACGTGATGTCTTCAAGGTTCATCCATGTTGTCTGTGTCAGAACTTCATTCCTTTTTATGGCTGAATAATAATCCATTGAATGGACACACCCCCTTTTATTTATCCATTCATCTGTTAATGGACATTTGGATTATTTCTACCTTTTGGCTATTGTGAATAGTGCTGCTATGATCATTGGTGTACAAATATCTGTTGGAGTCCCTGCTTTCAATTCTTTTGGGCATATACCTAGAAGTGAGATTGCTGGGTCATATGGTAATTCTGTGTTGAACTTTTTGAAGAACCACCAAACCGTTTTCAATATTCCCACCAGCAATGCTTGGTGGGACAGACTTGAGTTTGAATCCTCTTAGAACCTTAGGCAAATGAGTTTGCTTTTCTGAGCCTTAGTGTTCTCAGCTGTGAAGTGAGGATGATGAATGATGCCTGTCAAGGTTGTTTAAAAGGGTAGATAAACTATGCCGTATGTCTCTTATTGACAGTAGAGAGATGTGCTCATGAAGATGGTAACTTCAACTGAGAATGGAACAATATGGATGGGTTCACATTATGGTAAGAGTATTTGGATGAGAAGAAAAATATCCAGCCAAAAAGGATAAAGGATACCAGTCAAGAATGGTTGGCGGGAGTGGGTGTGGCTCAAGCAATTGAGTGCCTGCTTCCCACATGGGAGGTCTGGGGTTTGGTTCCCAGTGCCTCCTAAAATCAAAAAAATGAAGCAAACAAATGAAAAAATCCAGGGGAACTGATGGGGCTCAGTGGTTGAACACCGGCTTCCCACATATGAGGTCCCAGGTTCAAGTTCAATGCCCGGCCTTGGTACCTAAAAAAAAAAAATGGTTGGCTAATGTGGCAAAACATTATAATTACTGGATTTTGAATTTTGGTGCAGATATATGGGTGTTCCTTGACAATTCTTTGAACTTTTCATAGTTCAAAATAAAAGTTGATGGGGGCAGTTGATTCAGGGAGATAGTGGATATTTTTTTTTCATTTGTTCATTCAAATACTTGTTAATCATTCTTTAACAAATATATACTGAACACTTCCTGTGTGGTAAACCTTCTACCAGGCATTGGGGATAGAGACATGAACAAGAGCTAGTCCCTGCCTTCAAATTGGGAGGTTTTAAAGAGTTAACTTGAAGAAGTCCAGTTGGGTCCCTAATGTCAGTGTAGCCTAGAGGCAGGGGGCTAGTTATTGCAACTATTGAGGAACTTTGCAACCCTAACAGTGAATCCTAGCCAGAGCAAAATGATCAGGTATGGAAGCCCAGTCTCCACCTATGACTGAGATACTTCTGGGAAATCAGTTGTCCGAGGAGGTAAGGGAATAAGGTTTCTGGAGGTGGGCAGTAATGATTAAGTGAGATTGACAGGATTCTTCTTGAACTGTACATACATCTACCAGGAATCAAAAAAGTATCCCAGGGAGCGGATGTGTTTCAAGCAGTTGAGCACCTACTTCCCTCATGGGAGGTACCCAGTTCGCTCCCCGGTGCCTTCTTAAAACAAAAAAACAAACATCAGTGATTGAGTGCCAGCTTCCCACATACAAGGCCAGGGGTTCAATCTTTGGCCCCAGCACTTAAAAAAAAAATTTGCTAAATAACTGATCAGTTGACAAAATCTGAAGCCTATGTTATCCTATACTGACTAGACAAAAAAAATGTATTGCCCAAATTCCCTGGCTGCCACTGGCCATCTCTAACCCTCCCTCAGGCCAGGGAGCAGTGGCTCTGGATGGATCGGTCTGCCATGCTCAGAGTCTTGGGAACATTTAGTGAAAAACGGCACAGCCCATGTTGAACTGGGGGTAGGCATGTCCCTGGAATTAAGTGTCAGGATTGGGGAGCAGATATGGCTCAAGCAGTTGAACACCTGCTTCCCAAATGGGAGGTCCTGGGTTCAGTCCCTGGTGCCTCCTGAAAAAAAAAATAATCCAACAAACATCAAACAAACAAACAAAAAACCAACTCAGGGGAGCCAGTGTGGCTCAGTGGTTGAGTGCCGGCTTTGCCGGCTTCCCATATACGAAGTCCCAGGTTCAATCCCTGGCGCTGGTACCTCAAAAAAAAAGAAAAAAAAAAAGGTTAGGATTGTGGGATTTTGTGTATCCCTGGTGGGGGAAAGCCCAGAGGTAGTAAAATAACTGTTTCTTAGTTTGAGTTTGACAGATGGTTCTGCAGTCTTGGCAGCCTTGGAAGGGAACAAGGGGATCTCAGAAGAAGCTTCTCAGAGATTCAACCTGAAAGACCTTATCAGGAGGTTTATTAATTTCACTAGTTGCGATTTATCCCACCCACCCCCAGTTTGCTTAACATCAAAGTCCACAAGTTTTCCTAATTCCAGCCCCATTTCTTTCATTTACTGAGTGAGTGCTCACCGAAGTGCCAGGTATGATAATAAGTGCTATGTTCTTTCGTTTAGGTAGTAAATATATTTTTAAAAAATTTATGTTTTAGAGCAGTTGTAGGTTTACAGAAAAATCATGTAGAAAGTACAGAGTTCCCATATACCCCCCTTCCCTGCGCATACCATTTTCCCTTTTAACATTTTGCATTAGTGTGGTACATTTGTTACAACTGATGAACCAATATTATTATAATTATATTAACTAAAGTCCATAGTTTACATTAGGGTTCACTCTTTGTGTTGTACAGTTATAGGTTTTTCAAATTTTTTTGTTATGGTAACATATATACAACATAAAATTTCCAATTTTTAAACTGCTTTCAAGTATACAATCCGGTGGTTATAATTACATTCACAATGTTGTGTTACTATCAATGGTAAAAAAAAAATTTTTTTTGAGTGCCTTGTTTGTGCCATGTACTGTACTGGTTGCTGGGTATTTAGTGGTTAGCAAACCAGATGTAGTTCTTACCTTAATAGAGCTTTCAGTGCAATGGAAGTGGAGCCAGGCAGTAAACAAGCTAACAAATAAATGCATAATTGCAAATTATAGTAATTGCTCTGAGGAGAACAAAAAGATGCTTTGAATGAGATTAACAGGTCAGGGAAGGCCTCTTTAAGGAGATGGCATTGAAGCTAAGGCCTGAAGGATGAAAAGAAGCTAGCCTAATAAATTGTGAGGGGAAAAGAGAGGTGCATGGAGGCCCATGCCACACAAAGGGGACAGCTCCTGTGAAGGTGCCAAAGGGCCAAAGTCCTTGGGATGGTCAAGGAACTAAAGGAAAGCCAGTGTTACAAGGGGCACAAGACTGAATTTGGAGCGGTGAGCAAAACCCCAGTTGATTGTGCCTATAATTGTCACAACTTCCTAGGAGGTAGCTACCATTATTATTCTCATTTTAAAAGGTGGAAACCAAAACTCAGATGTAGAGGGTCTTACCCCAGGTCATATGGTTATTTAAATGACAGAGTTGAGATTGAAACACAGAGGTTTCAGGATCTCCAGTGTCTTGCACTGTGCCACCAACACCCTTATCCTGAAAGTCTCCCTGAATCACCATTAACATCTCACATCTAAAATATATTTCATTCATTCATTTATGCCTTCAACAGCTGCTTATTTCAATTCCCACAATGATCCTGATAGATAATATTGAGGAAACCATACATCAGAGAGAGTGACCTGTCTAGTAACCCAGGGAGGGAGTGGTGGAGGCTGGGCTAGGACCCTGATTTTCTTTTTAAAATTTTTTTAATTAGAGAAATTGTAGGTTTCCAGAAAAACCATGCAGAAAATAGAGTTCCCATATGTTCCCCCTGTATTAACACTTTGCATTAGTGTGGTATCTTTGTTATAATTAATGAAGGAATATTGTTATAGTTGTACTCTTAATGATAGTCCATAGTTTACATTAGGGTTCACTGTGTTGTACAGTCCTAAGATTTTTTTTTTATTTTTTTTTTAAGTTTTTATTCTAGTAACATACAACCTAAAATTTCCCCTTTCAGCCACAATCAAATATATAATTCAGTGGTGTTAATTACATTCACGGTGTGAATTTGCTTTTTCTAATTATTTCAAATCAGTGAGATTATACAATATTTGTCCTGTGGCTGGATTATTTCACTCCTCATGATGTCTTGAGGGTTCATCCATGTTGTCTTGTGTATCAGAACTTCATTCTTTTTTTATAGCTGAATAATATTCCATTGTATGTCTATACCACATTTTTTTGTCTGTTCATCAGTTGATGGACATTTGGATTGCTTCCATCTTTTGGCAACTGTGGATAATGCTGCTATGAATATCAGTTTGCAAATATCTGTTCGAGTTCCTGCTTTCAGTTCTTTTGAGTATGTACCTAAAAGTAAGATTATTGGGTCATATGGTAATTCTATACTTAACTTTCTGAGGAATTGCCGTACTGTTTTCTACAGTGGCGATACCATTTTACATTCCCACCAATGACCAAGTGTTCCTGTTTCTCCATGTCCTCTTCAACACTTTTCATTTTTTGAGTAGTAGCTATTCTAGTGGGTATGACATGGTATCTCATTGTGGTTTTTAAAAAAAATATTTGTTTTATTTATTTCTCCCCACCCTGTCATTGTTTGCATTTGCTGTGTCTGTTTGTTGTGTATTCTTTTTAAGAGGCACTGGGAACTGAACCCAGGACCTCCCATGTGGAAGGGAGGCGCCTAATTGCTTGATCACCTCTGCTCCCTGCTTTGTTGTGTCTCTCATTACCTTTTTCCTCCCTGTGTCTCTTGTTGCATCAGCTCACTGTCTTGTTCATCTTCTTTAAGAGGCACTGGGAACCCAACGTGGGACCTCCCATGTGGTAGGCGGGAGCTCAATTACTTGAACCACATCTGCTTCCCCTTATTGTGATTTTGATTTGCATTTCCCTAATGGCTAATGATGTTGAGCATCTTTTCATGTGCTTTTTGGCCATTTATATATCTTTGGAGAAATGTCTTTTCAACTTTTTGCCCATTTTTAAATTGGGTTGTTTGTCTTTTTGTTGTTGAGTTGTAGGAATTCTTTATATGTTCTGGATATTAAAATCTCATCAGATATGTGGTTTCCAAAGACTCAAGTTTTTGACTTCTCATGTGTGATTCTAGGATAAAAGGAAGAGGGAGAGGAATGCCAAAATGACCCCTTTCCTCAGTCTTTGCGTCCTTGTCTGTAGGTCTACATTCCTGGTTCCCATTTATGCCCTGCTGTGCTCAGAGACATAGGTCACAATCAGGCCTTACTGTAGCACACATGGGCTCAAAAAGAAGGCAGGGGCACGTTGCTGCTGAGAGAATCATATTCTTCCCCCAAGCTCATGTCCAGAGCTGTTGTCTGGCAGCCTTCCCAGCCTACTTGGCCAAGCAGATATTGGACACTCCAGCAGGAAAAATAGCAGCCATAAGATTATGGATTGTGACAAGTCCCACAAACAAAGAGACTCCAAGGCCCTGGGTCCTGGGCTAGGGGAGAGCTTTCAACCCAGCCAACATGGGAGAAAAGAATATGAAAGCATGGAGGCTGAAGGGGGTGAGACTGCAGGAGAGGAAGCCTGGCAGCATGAAATTGCAAATCATTTCTTTCTGGGGGCCTCTTTTTCCCCATCTGTGAATTGGGTAGGCTGGGCTAGTTTTATTCTTTATTGAGATGAATATTTGACATCTACAGTTTAGAAAAATTTGCTTCCATCTCTAAGTACACACAGTTCTGTGAAGCAGGGTGAGCTGATCCACTGAGAAGTTGCATGTATAGGGGGCGATGCCTTGACAGCAGTGGAACCAGTGGAACAGGCCATCTCCCTGATGGTCAGGGCTGATAGGCACCCACCAGCTTTGAGCTTCATGGGGCTTGCTTTTTAAGACTTGGGGATCCCTTTAACTCAAGGCTCCTAGCCTTTGGTTGGTCAGTAGCTAGCTGGCAGCAAACCTACATCTTCCAAGGCCAAAGTGCCCTGGCCCCCAGCAGGAGAAATGTCTGCCTCACCTTTCCCTGTTCTTCTTCCTCTGCCTTGCCATTGTGGGCCTCCAGTCCCACCCCGCCTGGCGCCTGCCCCACTCATATCGAAGAGTGGCTGATGGGGGAGGCCAGGAGCTGCGACAGTGCTCCTGGACACTTTAAACTGCTTAGCATGCATTTCACAGCCTCTCTGGGGCCAGCTGTTCCTTTCTCTGCTCTCGGGGCCTGTTTGCTGATCCCCTCTGCACCTCCCTCCTTTCCTCCCCTCCCTCCCCACCTCCCAGTCCCTGTGCAAAATTGCTTTTGAAAAGATCCACTTTCTGCTTAATTAAACAATGAGGAGCGTCCCCTCTCACATCTGTAAACCTCCTTCTGAGGCCAGTTTAGCCCACAAACTGCTCCATTCTTACCCCCATTCACTTGTAAATGGACCCTCTGATGTTCCTTCCACCCCCTTTTCTCTTACCGCCCCCCATCCCAGCTCTTTCTTCTCCCTTTTCAACTAAGGAGCCTGGTGGACTTGGTGGGGACAGGGGCAGTTTACCTATAGAAGGGAAGACTTAGAGGATTCTCTTTTCCAAATCTGAAGGGCCATCACAGGAAGAGGGGCCTCTTTCTTTGGCATGGTCCCGTGGACCGATTTGGCTCAGTGAGTGGGAGTGTCAGGAAGACAGGTTTCTGCTTGGGATAAAAGAGCTCTTAACAGTCCGAGCTGCTCCACAGAGACTGGATGTGGGTTGTCAGGTCTGTTGCAGTTGGGATTCAAGTCTCAGAGAGGACCTTGAGGTTCTTCCCTTCAAGCCCCAAGAGACCAGGATTCACAGCCTTGGGGGACCTGCCACAGTGGACAGTTGGTGCCCACCAGACAAAGACAAGCCCACTGGGGCAAGAGATTCTGGTGGGAAACTTGGCTTTTGTAGGAGTTCTCTAAGACTCATGTCATGGTGCCCCTTTGCCAGAAGCCTTGAAGAGAGGGTTTGGCAGCTGAGAGGATAAGGGAGCCAAAGTCATTGTGCCCCTCCCTCTCAAAGCCCCTATGTATGAGCATGTCCTGTGTGTTTGGTGCTCTGAGGCATTATGCCTTCATTCTCACAGCAACTCCTTGGAATTGGGATATTATCCCTGTTTGTTAGAGGATGACACCGAGATGTAGGGAGGTGAAGGGGCTTCCTACCCAAGGCCATCTAGCACACAGTCCAGGTCCTTTTGGCTCCAGAACCTGAACTCTTAGCCACTCTGCCACAGAGCAGCAATTCCCATAACTTGCTCTTTCCCAAATTGGCAGGCCAGGTCCTAAGGCTTCCTGCACTAGAAACCTTGAATTAGAGTGACCATCTCTCTCTTCCGGTGCTTTGTGCCAGGGGGCAGTCTGGCCTCCAGTACCTACAGCCTCTGAATATGATCCCTTCCTGGGTATCCTGGGAGCATTGGCCAACCCCTGACACCTTGTGGGACTTAATTCAAAATGGAGAGGAGGCCAGTATCTGGAACCCCCACCTATTCTCCCAATCCCCTCATTCCCTCTCCAGTTTCTTAAGGGAATGTAGTGGATCCCACAGAAAACCCCAGCTGTTTGCGGCACTGTCTGATTAATGGTTGAGTGTACCGCCCCCTCAAAACCTGTCTGAGCATATCCCCAGGGTGCCAGGCCACTAGGAAAAGCCTCTGGAAGCTCCCAAGGGTGAAGAGTACAGATTCTTCCTTTGTATTGTAAAATAATTACAACATTGATTTGCCAGGCACAGTATCGAGAGCTTTAAATGGATCTTCATATCTGATCCTCACAACAATTCTATGAGGCATTTTTACCATCCCCATTTTACAAAAAAGGAAACTGAGGCTGTGCACATAAATTGAGAGGTTTCCTTACTCAGGGTCATGCAACTAGGAAGTGATAGAGCAGAACTCAAAATCAAGACTGACGCTGAAGACCGTGCTTTTGCCCTGTTCCTCTTACCTCTGCAGTTCGTATATTCAGCACACATCTTGAGAGTGTTTTGTGTGCAAGGTCCTGTGCTGTGTGGTATGGCAGATGCCAGGGGCTCAGAACACACCCACTCTGGTACCGGTAATGGGTGTGTAATGCTGGGTCTTGATATGCCTGTAGAGGCTGAGAAACGTGGGATCATAGCCCAGGCAGTGTGGGCTATGTGCCCAGGAAGCAGCACATACTTGGTATCTACCCCTGGGGTTCAGGCCTCTTCCAGAACAAGCTCCTTCTCGAGGCCCACAAGACCCTGCTTGATCTGGCCCCTGGCCTCGTCCCCTTCTGATCTGCCATCTTTGTTTCAGGCCTTGAACCTGCCAATTCCATCATGCTTCAGGTATTTCCATATGCCTTTCCTTCTGCCCGGAATGGTCCCCCATCCCACTTTGCTCATCTTTTAGCCCTCACTTTTCAGTGTTAATACCCTCAGAAAAGCTTTTCCTAATCCCAGACCAAACGAGATCCCTTGGTAAATGCTTTTACTGTCCCCTGAATGCCTTTGTACATTTATCACAACTAATTAAATAATGTCCATCTCCCCTGCTGGCCTGTTAGTTTCATGAGGGTAAGCTATGTGTCTGTCTTGCTCACCGCCATCTCCCTAGCTCCTGACACATAGTAGCTCAATAAATATTTGTCTTCTAAGTGATTGCATGGGATCCAGGAGGGAGGCCACCCTCTGTAGCAATGGAAGGGCAGAAGGATAGGGAGGGAGGAAGGGGAAGGCGAGATTCCCCAGTCTCCATCTATTCCAGAGCCATCCCCAGGCCACCAGCCCCTGACTCTGCTTAACCCTTCCTCCTCCCCTGGGCGCCTTTGGAAGCCTACCATCTGGCTGGAGGCTATTTGCATATTGTCTAGGCCTCACCAAGCCTAGCAAGAGGTCCCTGGGGGTGTGTTTCAGGCCAGGCTGAGTGGTCCTCACAGCCTGTAAATGGAGCTGTGAGTTCCACCTCTCCCCACCCCCAAAACCAGGCATGGGGGAACAATACTGGTGGTGATGCAGTGGCCTCACCATGGTAACAGGCTATCAAGAATGTGAGCAGGCCTTGGGGGGTGGGGGGGGTGGATGAGGAGGGAGGGAGTGACCTCAGCAAATAGGAGCATTATGATAAATGAGCCAGCACTGGGCAGCAGACTCACCCCCCTCACCCCCACCCCTCTGGGACTCCATGATGGTACCATCACTTAGATGACCCTAACATGACCACTAGCCCTCCCCCACTGTCCTACCATCTCAAGCCTATCCCGAGTAGAAGAGAAAGCTGCTCCTTTTGGAGGGAGCCAGGGCTGCTACCCAACTGAGTCCCGATTCTATAAAGGCCAGTCAGGCCATAGAGGTACAGCTGGTTGCCTTCAGGCTAGCCACTGCCCAATCACTCTCAATGCCTCTACATATACAGACTCAACTCTGCCGCCAAGGCTGTCTGATGGATGTGTCAGACCCCAGCAGTTCTATCAAGCGGCCGCAAGATGTATGGGCTGGCAGCCTGCCAGACATCGCCAAGATGGAGGCCAAGAGGAGCCACAGCCAAGGGGAAACCTCTGAAATCTAGGCCTCAGGGTAGCACCCAGCCAGGAGTCAAAATGGACTGCAGCTAGTTGGATACAGCACACTCCCCATCCCCTGCCTGCTCCAGGGACCATGAAGACTCTAATTTGCTTTGTTTAAAAGGAATTAAAATAAAAAAGCAGCATCCCGTGTTCATGGATTGAAGGCTTAATATTGTTAAACTGTCAATACTGTCTAAAGTGATCTACAAATTCAGTGCAGTCCCTATCAAAATTCCATATGGAATTGCAAGGGGCCCCAAATAACCAAAACAATATTGAAAAAGAACGAAGTTGGAGGACTCACATTTCTGATTTCCAGACTTACTACAAAATTACAGTAATGAAAACAGTGTGGTACTGGCATAAGGACAGACATGCAGACTAATGGAATCGAATTGAGAATCCAGAGTTAAATCCACACACCTATGGCTGGGTGATTTTCGACAAGGGTGTCAAGTCCATT
This sequence comes from Tolypeutes matacus, assembly GCA_026826555.1. Lineage (NCBI taxonomy): Eukaryota > Metazoa > Chordata > Mammalia > Cingulata > Chlamyphoridae > Tolypeutes > Tolypeutes matacus. The sequence continues at coordinate 3,273,652 of JAKSZT010017719.1, read as the reverse complement.
CAATGGGGAAAGAATAGTCTCTTCAACAAATGGTATTGGGTCAACTGGAAATCCACATGCAAAAGAATGAATATGGACCCCTATCTCTCATCATATACAAAATTAATTCAAAATGGATCAACAACATAAATATAAGAGCTAATGCTATAAAATTTAAAACTCTTGAAAGAAAACATAGGGACTATCTTCAAGACCTTGTAGTAGACGATGGATTTTTAGATTTTATACCAAAAGCACAAGCAGCAAAAGAAAAAAAAATAGATAAAATGTATCTCATCAAAATTAAAAACTTTTGTGCATGAAAGGACATTATCAAGAGAGTGAAAAGACAACCCACAGAATGGGAGAAATACTTAGAAACCATATATCTGATAAGGGTTTACTATCCAGAATATATAAAGAACTCCTATAACTCAACAACAAAAAGACAACCCAATTTAAAAAATGGGCAAAAACTTGAGTAGACATTCCTCCAAAGAAGATATTACAAATGGCCAATAAGCACATGAAAAGATGCTCTAAATCATTAGCCATTAGAGAAATGCAAATTAAAGCTATAATGAGATAGTACTTCATACCTACTAGGTTGGCTATTATTTTAAAAACTGAAAATAGCAAGTGTTGAGTATGCAGAGAAAGGAACCCTCGTACATTCCTGGTGGGAATGTGAAATAGTGCCACCATTGTGGAAAACAATATGGCAGTTCCTCAGAAAGTATGGAATTACTATAGGACCCAGCAATTCCACTCCTAAGTGTATACCAAAAAAGAATTGAAAGCAGGGACTCAGACAGATATTGTACACAATGTTCATCGCAACATTATTCACTATACCCAAAAAGCGGAAGCAACCCAAATGTCCATTAACAGATGAATGGATAAACAAAATGTGGTATATCCATACAATGGAATATTATTCAGCCATAAAAGGAAACGAAGTGTTGATACATACTACAAACATGGATGAACCCTGAAGACTTGTTGAGTGAAATGAGCCAGACATGAAAGGACAAATACTGTGTGATTTCTCTTATATGAAATTTAAAAAGCAAATTCATAGAGACAGAAAGCAGAATAGTTGTTACCAGGAGTGGGAAGAAGAAGGAATGGGGAGTAATTGTTAAATGAATATGAGTTCTGATTTGGGATGATAAAAATAGTCTGGAAATAGGTAGAGGTGCAGAAGTGCAAGTTACACATTATTGTCAATGTACTTAATATCAAAGAATTGTCCATTTAAAATGGTTTAAAATTACTTTTATGTATTTTTTTTTTTTTTTTTTTTTTTTTAATTTACCAGGAAGTCCCGGGGATCAAACCCAGGTCCCTCCATATGGGAGACAGACGCCCAACCAGTTGAGCCACATCCGACCCCTTTTTTACTTATTTTTAATTGTGGTAAAAAAAATACATAACAGGGAGGCAAAAAAAAAAAAAAAGTAAGAAAGAAAAAGAAAAAAAAAATTTTTTTTTTTTTTTAAAGGAAAGGCAGCAACCTCAGTCCATGGACTCTTTGCTCGTGGCCCTGTGCTCTGCTAGGAAGTTGGCATGGAGCAGAGCAGACTAGTCCATCCAGAAGGCAGGCCTGACACAGTCCAGACTGCATGCCTTCTTGGAGGGTAGCACACAGGCTGGTGAGAGTCCCATAAAACGTTGCCTGAAGGGGAGCAGCTGTAACTCAGTGGTTGAGTGCCTGCTTCCCATGTATGAGGTCCTGGGTTCAATCCCCAGTTTCTCCAAAAAAAAAAAAAAAAATGTTGCCTGAAGCTGGTGCTGTGTGTGTGACAGGCTGCTGGGCCTAGACTGGGAACAGAGCCTCCAGACAACCAAAATCTCTCCTTCTCCATCAGCTTTTCTTCTGCCTACACTCCAGGACTCTGGCCTCTAGGCAGGAAAACCAAGGCACAACCTGGTTGTTCTCCAGCTTAGCCCCTGAGCTTTGTCTCAGGCACAGGTCCAGGACAGCTGAACCCTCTGAGTCACTGACTCTGGATATGGGGCTGGTGAACTCCAAGCCCCTGGTGGCTTCCTGGAGCCTTGGTTATCTCTTCAGGGCCTTCATTCTCAAAACTTGAAGAGAGAGAAGGAACTCTAGCAGCTGCAGGAGAATGGCCTATTTGAAGAGTGGATAATAGAGTCATAGATTGAGGAATTTAAGGAACCAGATTCCAATATGCTGTGGCCCGGGGTAGGAGTGCTTCAGAGCACAGAAAGGTGACTGGGGACAGGCAGTTCTAGCCTCCACATGATGTACAAAGAGACCCGGGGCTGTCCCAGAACCGTGAGGAAGCCTCATGTGAGCTGAACCTGAAACACCTGGCCTCTCTGGGACGAGATGTGAGCAGCCCTGGCTTGAGGGTGGCTCCCCCAGGCCTAGACGGCTCAGTGAATGGGGGGAGTAGTGGAGCAGTGATTTGTCAGCATCTCTGACTGAAGGTTTCTTCTCTCCCCTGCCAGAGGAAATTAACTGATGCTATCGGCTCAGCAATTGTTTTTCTTCCCTCACAGAGGGAAATGTATGCAGACCCCTCTGAGAGCAAAGCCCAGTCCTCCCCATCTGGGACTGGCTGGAGAGATAAGGAGGAGGGGGCTCTTCAAGGCCCTCTCAGAAGCCTATCTGTGGCAGTTTCAAGTCATCTTCTAGGACTTGTGGTTGAGGTCTGTTTCTCAACCCTTTCAGATTAGACAGTTCCTCCTGCTGTCTACCATGAGTGCCCCTATATAGGTAAATGCCATTGTCTCTTCTTCAGCCTTCAGTAGTGCCAGGCACCACTTTCTCTGAAGTTCTCTTTGGCAGATTACTTACCTCTCCTAACCTTTATCCTCACCTTGGGAATTTACAAGTTCATGAGCCATCACAGCCAGTCCAAAAGAAGCCCTCTGAGCCCCATGTTCACTTCTTTTTGGTCCAGGCAAAGCTGTAGGGTCCAGGAGTCATTTGGATTTGACAATAGTTTGTCCTATGCTTTCCTTTCCAGGGGACATCCGGAATCTCCTTGTCTGGATCAAGAAGAATTTGCTGAAAGAGCGGCCAGAATTGTTCATCCAAGGAGAGAGCGTGTGAGTCCCTTTCTTCCCTTCCTGAAGGGGGTGGGGGAGGGAAGATGTTTGAGCCCCTGTCCTTAGGTTCAACCTCAGCTTTCTCTGAGCCCTCTTCTCCCCTTTGCCCTCCTTTCCCCCCTCTGGAGAACTTAGGCAAGTTACTTCCCTTCTCTAGGCTTCACTTACTCTCCCTGGATAGTAAGTACTGAGACAAAGAAGCTGCCCAAGGTCCCTTTCATCTCTTCACAGTCTTGGATGTTCTATATCTGTACTGTCTAATATGGTAGCCACTAGCCACTTGGAGCTATTGTGCCCTTGAAATGTGACTAGTCTGACGGGGAAACTAAATTTTTTATCTTATTTGAAATTTAAATAACCACATGTGACTAGAAGCTACCATATTAATAGTCCAGGGAGTCACTGACTGTGTGCACATGTATACATGGACACACATGATCATATGTTTGTGCTGACTGGAGACACCCTAAACCTAGCCTAAAGCTTCCAGGCCCAGCTCTGCCTCCTAGGAAAGTAGCCAGGTTCTTTGTGCCAAGAAATCACCTTATTTTTAAAACCAGAGCAGCCTAATGTGCAGAGGAGGTGGGCAGGGCAGTTGGGGGACTTGTTCATCTACCTCAAAGCATAGGTCATCAGCATGCCAAGGATGAGGGCTGCCATCCAGCCCCTGGCATGGCTCATGGTCCAGCAGTCCTGAAGGCCCACCCCCAAGGACAACAATGCTTCTTGGGCCACTGCCAGCAGGAGCAGGTTTAGCCACCTGTCCAAATGTGGACCCATTCCCCCTTACACCCGGCAGGGGGCTTCTCTGGAGCATCCAGGTGTTCCGTGCCACTGGCAACTTTCCTTGATTCAGAAGCGCCAAGGGGAGTGGGTAGCCCAGTAGTTGAGCACCTGCTGTATGTATGAGGTCCCAGGTTCAATCCCAGGTACCTCCTTTAAAAAAAAAAAAAAGAGCCATGATAGCCTACTCTCCAGGATGGGAATGCAGGAGGGCCTTGGAAGCCAAAGTTCTCCAATTCCAAGGTCAAGGAGAGTGAGACTGGACCCCTGGAATATTCTGCTGCTAATGGTTACTGTTATGCTCTCTGGCAAGCACTTCCTGCACATCATCCCATTTCATCCTCACGCAGACCTTGTGGGGAAGGCACTATAATTTACCTATTTCCAGATGAGGAAACTGATGCTCAGAGCAACAAAGTGACTTGCCCAAGATCTGGATGGAGGTGCTGGAATTTGTACCTGGTTCTGTCTGGCCCCAAAGAGCCAGGAACTGGCTTCCTTTAGACTCAGACTGTAGCCTCCACTTCCTGGGAGATCTTTAATTAGAACCTCAGGAGGAAAGGCTCCTCACTCCCTTGTAGCCCAGAGTCTAAGCCTCTCTACCCTTTACTCCCTGCTACTCACCACCCTCTTTCCCACAGGCGGCCAGGAATTCTCGTGCTGATAAACGATGCCGACTGGGAACTGCTGGTCAGTACCTCAGGGAACACCCTCCCCAGCTTTAGCAGGAGAGCCTTGGGTCCAGATGGGGTGGCTGGATAATCCTCTGCCCTACTCCTGCCCCCAATCTAAGACTTTACAAGTCTCCTACCCCTGAGTAGGGAAGGAATGGGTAGCTGGGGGAAGTGGTAAGCTCTTCATCCTAGAGGTTTGCAGGTTAATTTATAGGGTATGTTATTCTAGGGTACAAGATTCTTTCTTTCTCTCCCAGAGCAGCCAGGCTCCCTCCCTTTCCCCTCCTGACACTTGGGAAGAAACTGAGAAAGTGCCCCTAACAAACTCCCCCTCCTCTCTTCTGGACCAGGGTGAGCTGGACTATCAGCTTCAGGACCAGGACAGCGTCCTCTTCATATCCACACTGCATGGCGGCTAAGGGCCCCTCTCTGTGTTTGGGCACCCTTGCTGTGGCAAGAACAGAACAATCAGACATCCCCTTGGGTCCCCCTTCCAGATCTCCCTGTCCCCCTCAGCTGCTTTCTTTCCTCCTCTATCCCCTAAGCTCCCTCTGGGCAGGGAAAAGAGGCCAGGTGCTAAAAATGAGCCTTTCTCAGGCACGTGAGCAGAGGAGAGCAGGCAGGCAGGTGCCTGAGCCCAGCACTTCCTCTCCCAGCAGCTGGGGGGCAGGGGAAGCATGTCCCTCTGGTTTTTCAAGAATGGAGGGGGTCTCTGTGGCCAGGTTACTCAGCTGCTTTCAGGACTAAGAACAAGCCCTGCTGCTTTCCACTCTGTCTCAATCTAAATGTTGAGTGACCACTACTGACAAGGCTCTCCAGCTCTGGGCCACAATGTCTTCATGGGGAAGATGGGTGGAATAGCTGATGGGAGGCCCCTCCCTTCTCAAAGACTGGAGGAGTCTCCGCCTCAGTTTCCCCATCTGGACAGCTGAGGGATCTGCCTATCTTCCACTGATGTCATTATGGAACCCCAGCTGGGGTCCCCTATTCACTGCTGACCCCCTCCCAACCCAGCAGCTGCTCTTCCAACCACATCCCTCCTCCTGCTCCCCCCCCCCCCAGCCCCTGCCCCTGGCTGGCCTCCCCCCACACAGGCCACCAGATGGGCTCCTGAGACCCTCCCCCAGCAAAAGGCTGCCTGCCGTTCATGCTGCTGGAGCTAGGGAGGGGGGGGTGGTCTAAACCTTGGACTGGCAAATAGAGGCCTGGGCAGGGGATGGTGGGTTCAGTGTGCCTCAGTTTCCTCTTTTACAACAACGTGGATATTTATAGTTTTAAATCAGCTCATCTGAGAACTGGAAGATACTCAGTGGCACAAATATAGACAATCTCTTCCCATCTCCTTATAGGAAGCAGCATGGGCATAGGCAGCGCCTGGTAGGCAGACTGATTTGCCCCCTTCCCTCCATCCCTTCTGAAAGTCTTGGGGCCTCAGTGCCTGCAACAGCTGGCCTTGGACAAATAAAAGACTAGGTTGTTTACTAGCCTTGCCTGGAGCTTCATCTTAGAAACGACGGCAAACCCACATCGTCCCAACCAGAGTTTCCAGTGCAAGCTCTCAGTCCTCAGCCTAGGACTCTGAGAGCTGCCCTGTATCCAGAGAGGGGCAGGGTTAAAACCCAGACTATCCGGGAGGGGTAGTCTGATGGAGGCCATCTGGAGAAAGGGGTGGCAGAGCCAGTCTGTGCTGACCATTCTGGGTCCTGGGACGCTCCCCACCCATCTGTCCAAGGCCAGGCTTTGTCCCACCAGCTGCAGCCCCAGAACCCAGAACAGGGGTGGCTGCTGAGTCCCCTTTCCTTCCCATGACCTGGAAAAAAGAGCTTTGTTTGCTGGAAGATGTCAGAAAAATTGGGGTGTTAGCATCACCCTGCTCAAAACGTTGCTTTTCACTAAATGTCAATAATTTAAGGTGGAATTTCCCTCACCCTGTAGAGATGAGGATGCCAGATTAAGTTGTCCCACCAGCGTGGGGAGGGGGGTCTCTCTGGCACTGCAGTCACTGGAGGCCCTGGGGATGTATGTGTGGGTAGGGGAGACCATGTTGGGGTCATGGGCAAGAGCTGGTCTGGTTGTAAACTTGCCTGGAGTTGGAGTCCAGATCCAAGTGCTGTCCAGAGAGGCTGTATGACCAGCCCTAACTAGGTACTTGAGGTCAGGGTCTGTGTTAGGGAACAGAGCAGGGGATTTGAAATAGCCCTTTATTGCCTTACTTTAGAGGATCACCTTGTCTGGATTCTTGTAACTCCGAGGTCCTCCCTGCTTCCAGTCCCTCTGACCTGCCAGTGTGATCCATTACCCCACCCGGGATTCCTGGTTCTGAAAACCTCTCTTTCCTGCAAGGCGGGAGTGTGAAGGGGGCTATACAGGCTATCCCTTCCCCCACCGCATCCCTATTAAAGTTGAGGAGTAGGGCAGAAGGGTCTGAGAAAACTGGGTTCTCCGTGCAGTGGGGATTGCGCCAGCTCTGCACTGAAATTGACCATGGTCAGGTCACCTCAACCATTTGGACAGAGAGCAGTCAGAGACTGGTGACCCATGCTCAGTCCCAGCAACTCCCAAATGCCCCCCCCAGGGAACTCCTGTCGAGTTGGCCCCCCATTTTGAGAAATAAACAAATAAATAAACCCCAGCATCTCCGAAGATTTTTCTTTAATGAAAAGGATTCGTTTGTCCAATTTCTAAATCCAAAGCCTTTGAGGTTGGCTGGCTGGAGCGCATCATTCCCAGCGCTTCTCCGACACCAGCCTGGGCTGGAGGCTCAGCCCATCAGCCCCTCGGGAGGGACTAGCGGGAGAGGTCGGTTTGTTTGGGATTTAGGGGTTGGTTTAGAATTTGTTTTGTTTTGTTTTGTTTTGGGGGTATTGGTGTGGGGACAGGTTAGAATCAAATCGAAACGAGTTCCCAAGCTCAGTCCGCCGGCATCTTCTTTCGCTCCCGACTTCCTGCGGCTCCCGGCAGGGCAGGCTCACCCGACCACATTCGGACCCCACCGCTGTGTGCCAGCTTCGTTCCCAGCCAAAATTTGAAAGGGGGAACCCCGCCAGATCGACTGGAGAACCCCGCAGGCTGAGACCGATCACCCGCGGAGGAGGAGGAGAACGAGGATGAGGATGGTGGTGCTGGTGGCAGGCACCGACGTCCCTTCTCTGCGCGCCGGGGCCAGCCAGCCGCCGCCCCGAGGGGTCTGGCCCACGCTGAGGTCCGTCCCTGTGGCCCCCGCCCCTGCTGCACCCGGAGCTCAGCCACAGATGTCCAGCCACAATTCTCGGTTGGCCGCAGACTCATACAAGAATTGCGTTTGGACAATCAGTGGCGAAGCCCCTGAGTTGAGGGCCACGGTTTCTGCGGAATTCCGCTTTGCTCCTTAAAAGCGCCTGACCAGGAGATCTCTGGAGCTGCGAGTCCAACCACCTCGCAGGCGCTCAGCGGTCGCGGCCCATCCCGCGGTAAGGTGGACGAGCAGGCACGCGGATCCTGACCCGGTGTGGGGATCCCCATCGCCCCTGGCGTGTTTCCATCGATCGCGGCCCTGGGTCCCCAGAGTAGCCGGCGTTGGGTCTCTGCGCCGCCCCAAGTCAGGAGGAATCTCCTCTGTCAGGCCCGGGGAACCCCGACTCCCCTCTCCCCGCCCCCAGCCTGGGCTTCCCGTGCTAGCTGGGAATCCGGAAAGCAGGGGACCGAGGCCGGGTCGCGTTTCCATGCTCGGGGTCCGGGCTGCTGGACTCCTGGGTCCCCCGCCCCCGCCAAGCCCCGCGCACGCACCGGCTTGGGCGCTCTCCGCTTCCCTGTGGCTGAGTCGCGGCTGGGGCGCCGGCGGTAGCGGTGGCGGCGGTGGCCCGGGTGGCCGGGAGCGCTGGAATGCGCCGCTTGGTCACCTGCAGCGCCCGGGGAGCCGGGCTGGGAGCCGGGCGGGTTGGCGAGGCGCAGGGCTGAACCCGAGCGGGCGCCTCTGGCGGCTCGGGGCCGGGGCGGGCTTTTAGTGGGCCGCTCCAACAATACGGGCCTGGCGCGGAGAAAGGGGCTCGGCTGCAATTGGTACTGGATTTGAATAACGCCACGGGGCCATCAATGGTCATTGTGTCGGCGGGTAATGAATCTCCGCTGTCTCTCTCGGGCTGGCCAGGCAGCTGCAACCTGCGCTCAGGCAGCTCTTAAAGACATAGCGTGCCCCTCCCCAGGGGCCGTCCCCCCTCTGCACCGGCCGGACCCCTCGCTCTCCCACCCCCACCCTGCGCCCTCCACTCCTGTTGCCCCGCCTGCTCCCTTGGCCTGACCCCTTTGCCCATCACCCCTTCCCTCCTCCTGGGCCAGGCACCCGCATCTCAGTCCTGCACCCTGGTGGACCTGACACAGGCCCCTGGCCTTGGTTGGGCTCCCCAAGAGTGCCCAGGGAACCCCAGAGTCTTCAGGCCCAAACCTTGTCCCCCATCTCCATCTAAACCTGAGACTTCATTAACCCAACCCTCCTTCCTTAAGCCCCTGCCCCAGGAATTTTTAGCCGGAGAATGACGGGGAACAGTCTGGAGGTCAGAGAGTTCACCCCCTTAAAAGGCTTTGCTGAAGGATAAGGGAGGGGGGTGCAATCCCAACTCCTAGGCTGAAGATGCCATCTCTGGAGACCACACCCCCACTAGGGATCAGGAGACCTCCCCCTCCCCCAAGGAAGGACAAGGGCTTGATTCCCAGGCTTCTGCAGGCTTCTGGGGACCTCAGGTCCAGCAAGGGGGGGGGGTGGTGGGAATGGGGGAGCAGGTGGGTGTGAGGGGTGTGGAATCTATTAATGCTTGTCATGGCATTGTCTCTTCCACTGGACAGCACACCCATCCGGGAGGGCAGGGGCTCTGTCACAGATCTGCACCCACCCACACACCCCAAGCATATACCTCTCCCCCACCCCCATCAGGTCTGGCTCAGTCTCCTGGGTGAATACATACCCAGTTTCTGAGCACCAGAGCTCAGCCTGTCCTTCCCAGGGAGTATCACAGCCTGGAGGACTGTGTGGCCATATTCTTCCCATACATCCTACACCTGAAGCACTCCTGTCTCTGCCCTGGAATACCCTGAAATGTCCTCCCCCCCTTACCTCTGCAGTCTGGGCAGTCCCATGTGCCTCCAACAAATTGGGATTATTGATTTGCCTGTTTCTCCTCACTAGGGTAAGATGGATTCTACTGATCTTTGTGCCTCCAGTGCCTAGTGCAGTGTCCTTCCTGTCTCCCTGCCCCACTCTCCCACAACCAATCATTAAATAGCCATTGGTGGATGCATGCATACAGACTTAAAAATGAACCATATAACTTTCTTGGAGTTTTCTACAAAAGCTGAGAAAATGTGGCTTCTGGCGAGTAATACTTGAAGTCAGGGTTTTATAGAGAGGGAGCCCTGCTAATCAGATCTCAACTCCTGGGATGGCTCCATTTAATAATAACAGCAACAACAAGTGCAATATGTGCCAAGCACTAAGGTGCTTCAAAGATAGTAGCTGGTTGACTCCTCTACAACCCTGGGAAGTAGGGACTATTATCAGCCCCATTTTACAGATGAAGAAACTGAGATTGGGGACAGTTAAGTCCCTAGCCCACACATGGCAAGTGATGGAGCCAGAATTATAACCCATGGCTGTTGACTTCGCAACATGCTATGGTTTCCCAGCCCTTACTTAGCAGACACAGAGGAGGGGACTTAGAAAAATGCATGCCCAAAACACAAGGCCCAGGAGACACGCGATGTCCTTATAAATCAAGCCCCAGCCCAGCCAGGTATGAACACAACAAAGCAGGAGAGAGTGGTTTCTGCAGGTGTGGAGAACTCCCAGATCAGGGAACTGGGCAGCTACATTCTAGGTGGTTGGCTCTGCCACCCCCCAGGGTATCTCAGAGCTGCTCAAAACCCTTCATTCCTGGATAGAGGAAGGTCATTTTCCCTCACCATCACCCTTAAGGAATCTGAAGAGCCACGAAGAATCCTACTGCAAATCTTTGAATAGATGTTTATAAAATGCCTACTATGTGCTGGTTGGGGTCTCAGCAGATGACAGATCTCCCCAAAGGAAATGACAGTGTGTGGCAGAGGTGGATCATGGGGGGAGGGGGAGCTGCCCCGAGGTACAGAGAAGTAGATGAAGGCAACTGGTGTGGGAGGAGGGAAGGGTGTGGTGAGGACACTGCTCCAAAGCCAGCAAGCAAAAAAGAACTTGGTGAGTTTTGAGGAAGGAAAGAAATTCCGTGTGGGGAAAGTACAGAGAGGAAGAGGAAGCACAAGATAAAGCTGGGGTCAACCCTGCCAGGCTCCTTAGGACACTGGGAGCATTAGTGATTTTTATTCTTAACGCTGTGGGGATCCTGAAAGGTCTGACAAGTTCAGATTTACATTTTTAGAGGTTTGCTGGGGCTGAAGTATGGAGAATGGCTGGAAAGGGGGGAAGGGGGCGGGGCAAGGGCAAACTGGAAGCAGAGAGACCACTTAGGCTGTTGCTGGTTTGCAGGTGAGAGATAGTGGTGGCCTGGCTTAGGTGGTGGCGGAACAGGGTCCCAAGCTGTGTGTTTGTCTGGATAACCTCCAGCGGGTCACTTAGGGACGAACAGCATTTAGTGAGCATCGGATGTGTGCAAGATACTACGTGTGTGCTGCTGGAGCCTGAAGTGGAATGGGGAGGAGAAAGATGAACGGTCTGATGTTGCCCCTCCAGAAGTATCCAGCCTGTGTGGACAAGTGAACAGACATCCAAAATACACATCCAACGTCATTGAAAGGAGCAGAGCCACAGGAAAACACTTGAATTGAAGTATTAGCAAAGTATTCTGGATTTTAGAAGACCAAGAGGTTCATGTAGGGAAACTTCCTGGAAGAGGCAGGATTGCCTTGGGCTTCCAGGGCAAATGAATTCCAGTAGACTGAACCTTGGTTATCACCTCTGTGAAGTGGAGCCAATATGCCTCTCCTGCCTTCTAGAGATGGATGTAGTGTTGTGCGGAACAAACACACTTTGCATCCGCCTGGAGTAAGATATTATTTTTCACCGCCTTTTACTATGAACACCTACACACATGCCAACATGTGCGTGCTCAGACCTGTGCATGCACTCAACTGTCCCTGGCCTCTGCTCTCTCCCTTCTCCCTTATTAAAACCAACTTTCAGGAAGAAGGTGACAAAGTCGTCCACACTGCCGGGTTAAACTGATGGCCAGTAGCATACCCTTCCTTTCCACCATGACTGGCAATTTAATAAGGATTTGACCAAACACAGTACCCAGCACAAAGGACTTGCTCAGTAAATGTCTGTTGAATGAATGATTTATTGAAGTTAAGATTAGATGATGCGGGGAGCCAATGTGGCTCAGTGGTTGAGCACCAGCTTCCCACATACAAGGTCCTGGGTTCAATCCCCAGCCCTGATACCTCCGAAAAAACAAAAACAAAAACCTTTTCCAGTACATGTAATTGAGAAATGTATGTTCTTATTCAGGTGTGTCTTCTTTTTAATTTTAAATTTTTTATATTTTCAATTATTAAATGTACAAAATAAAGTTTAAAAAAAAGATTAAATGCATGGATGGACAAGCAGATAGGTGTATTAAAAAAAAAAATGACGACTTTGCAATAATTGAGTAAAAGATGAATAAAGAATTGATGGTGGGCACATGAATGTTTGTAGCCAGTCGGCTGAGGTTCAAGGTGTGGAACTGGAGGAATTACTGTGTCTGTGTATGGGGGGTGCTCATTTGAATGGGGCTTCCATCCTGCTGTTGCCCCAATTCTGTGCTTCAAAGGCAGACCCAGGACCCAGAGTATGGCAGACAGGTGCCCAGGGAGCAGCTTTGGGAAAGGTCGGTCAGGCTCCCACCTCTGTGCTGGGTGTATCCAACCCTGGAGCTCCTGCACAGCATGTATCAGTTTATAAAAGGTTTCGGTTTATATGAGGTGAGTGAAGGCAGCACAGAGAAGCTTTCCAATCCAAAGTAGCGACCTCCACTCGCCTGCCACGCAGGGCCCATGCCTTGTTCATTGCTATATCCCCAGCAGCTAGAAAAATGCCTGACCCTTAGAAGGTGCTCAATAAATATTAAATGCTTGGGTAAAGGAATAAACAGGCAAATGATTAGAGCTTTGTAATCTATTAAACACTACCATATATTGATAGCTGGGCTACACACTTTTTATGCATCACCACAGCCTTGTGAGAGAAGTATTAGTATTCTCCCTATTTTACACACCAGGAATGTGAGGCCCAGAGAGAGGAGAAGACTTCTTCCAGGTACAGAGCTCCTGGTGACAGAACCAGACCCAAAGCTCATGTTCTTAGCTACCCACCATCTGGCCCCTCTCCCTCTATTATTCCAGCATGCGGTGAGGTTGGAACCATTGGGGGTTAAGAGTTGGGGGCTCAGATTTATTGTCTAATTCTATTTAAATAAAATGTCAAGAATATGCAGATGTATATATAGAGAAAGTAGATTCCTGTGATTGGGGGAGAATGGGAAGTGGCTGCTAATGGGTACAGGGTTTCTTTTTGGGTGATGAAAATGTGGGAGGTGGATGTGGCTCAAATGGTTGGGCGTCCGTCTCCCATATGGAGGGACCTGGGTTTGATCCCCGGGCCCTCCCGGTAAAAATAAAAAATAAAAAAATAAAGTTCCAAAACTGCTTGTGAGATGGTTGCACACACTGTGAATATGCTAAAAATCATTGTATTGTACATTTTAAATGAGCAAATTGTATGGTATGTGAATTCGATCTCAATAAAACTGTTATTATTTTTTATAAAGAGTTGGAGCTCAGGAATCCCACCTCTTCCTCTTACCTGCTAGGGCTAGGCACGACTTTACGTCTCTGGGCCTCAGTTTCCTCAGCAGTAAAAGAGGAAAAATAAATGTCTCTCAGGGTTAATGTGAAGACTAAATGAGAAAATACATATTATCCCAATTTTATCAGGAAAAAACTCTTAGGACCAGAGAAAGGAAATGACTTGGCCCAGATCGCCCAGCTGATGGGTGACAGGTGAGGGACTTGGACCCCTGTCCTCTCTCTTGGCACCACCTCTTCTTTTATCATTATCTAGACTGGGTCAATGTCTATATACTCCACTTCTCTCCCTTCACCAGCACCACTCTGTTCCATCTTCCATCTTCTCTCTGACTCTGGATCCTAACTCCCCACTGCCCAAGCCCAGAGCACAGCTGAGGTAGCACTGTCCCCCCAGAGCACAGGACTTCCTCGTCCCCAGTCCCCACCCTGCTCCCCTCCTGGGGCCATGATGCTGTCTTGCTTTTGCTTGTAATAAAGAAAATATCTCAGCTCCCCTTCTGCGGTTGCTTGGCAACCCCAAAGGGGGGTGGGTGGGTGGGATGGAAAGGGAGGAGGGAAGGGGGAGGACTCTGGAGCCAATCTGGAGACAAAGAGTAGGATTTGGGTGACATGGAGCCTGTTCTTAGTGGTAACCTGGCCTGGCTGGGGTGGCGGATAGGGGCTGCGGGCTTCCCCCCACCCCAGTGTCTCACACCAATAAATATGGATTAGGGAAATGGGCAGAGTTTTTCCCACGGGCCTGAAAGGCCACATCTGACCTTTCTACCCGCTTTATGTACCAACGTGACAGTCAGAGAGAGCAAAGAGCAGGACCCCCTGAGATGCCCCCCTCCCCCATGGCCTTCTGACTTCGAGAAACTTTTCACCCTCCTCCTTCTACCCAGCCCCAGACCAGGTCTCAGCCCCTCCTGGGCCTCTGTCCCAGTGATGAAGAGGAGGCTGGTTTTGGGGTGGGGGTCAGGAGCTCCAGCCTCGGCATATACCTCAGGTCCTGACCACCCTGACTGGCACAGAGCCAGTCAGCGCGGGCAGAGATCAACATCTGTCAAGGCCCTTCCTGCCTCTTGTACCATGAAGTCCTTGGCTTCATGGTTCCGGTCCCGCTCCTCTCTGCCTTCTGGCCTCTTTTCTGCCTGGCACCTCCTCCATTGGGAGCACTCCCAGCCCAATTTCTCTCCTTTCCCATCCCTCTCTTCTCCACTTTGTTTCACTCTTTATTCCTTCTCCTCTGTGGTGGACTGTCTTCTGCCCAGTCCCCCCTACTTCTGCATCTCTCCCCTCCCCCACCATCAAACTAGGAATCCTCATGGCTGACGTGGCTGAAGTCCCGCAGAGAAGATGGCAGGAAGGGATGTGAAGGAGAGAAGGGTGGGGGCAGTGATTTCTCTCCCTGCTGCCCTGGCTCACTGGCCACCGGCTGGGGGTGGGGACCAGCAGCTCTGAATGGAGTCAGTGTAGAGACAGGAAAAGCAAACACCTCAGCCTGGGCCATGCTTTCCTGTTTGGTAGGAGTGGGGGAGGATGGGGCAGGGACCTGGGCTCATCCCAGCCTCCCTGATCTGCCCTCTCCCCACTCCTGAAGGCCCCACAGTCTCTGGGAGGGCAATGGCATTAAAGATTGGGGACATGCCCTTTAGGAACACCTTTGCTCAAATCTCTCCCTGCCCCTCTGCCCAACCCCTGGCCAGTGCCCTTCCTGCCTGGCAGATGCCAGGGAACTCTGTGCCTGGGAAGGGCAGTCTGGCATCTGAGTGCCTGCCTGAGCAGCCCTTAGCAGCAGGAACTGGGCATGGAAATCACTTTGTGCCAGAGATGCCCGAGCAACACCATCTACCTCCTGGGCCCAATGGAGAACCAAAATTCTCTGCCTGGGTGAGTGTTCCTCTGTTCCCATAGCCGGGCAGTGAGGAAGGGGGAGGCTGTCCTTGGTGGGGCTTCTCGGGATGCCCTCTTGCTCTCTGAGTCTCCAAGCTTCCGCCACATTTTCATTTTCTGTTCTGTCTTGTCCTCTGTGGCTCATGTGTCACTGGTAGTTTGGTGAGGGGAGCAGAAGGGATGGACAGAGAAGCTAGAAGGTGAAGTCTGGGGATGAGGGGAGGCAGGAGGGACTAGAGTCTGGGGTGTGAGACTCCTGGATTCCAAGCCAACTTTTTTATTAGACTTGTGGAATCACTGAGGCTCATGTGATGGTTTCCTCTTTTTAAAAAATATATATATATATTTTTAATTATTTTTAAAAAGATACTTAGATTACATAAATGTTAAATTAAAAAATAGAGGGGATTCCCATATGCCCCACTCTGTATACCTCCCACATTTTCCCATGGTTTCCTCTTAATACTTCAGATTCTAGAAGGATTTTGGAATGAGCTCAGGGAGGGATAGCATCTAATCCTGGGTGACACAGCAAGTTGGTGGAGCTGGGACTCAAACCCACAGGACCCCCTTACAAGGCCAAGAGCAGTACTGTTTGTGCTATGGAAGTCACTCTTGGCCATCTCTTTCCTTCCTTCTCCACATCTACAGTTTAGTCTCTCTAGATTTAAGGGGCCTGGGTGGGGGGGAGCAGACTTAGCCATTTCCATCCTCTCTCCAGGCACCATGCCCAGGGCTGAGCCTGGTTGCAGGAGCAACCCCTGCCCGGGCATCAGAGAAACTGCAGCTCTTCTTTCACAATCCCTGAGAAGCCACAGCCTTTGCCTTACTGAGCTCCAGAGAGCAGGGACCCCTTTTCTCTTGGTGTCTAACCATAGTCCCTCATATTGTATTCAAAGCCCAACCATCGGGAAGCGGCTGTGGCTCAATCAGTGGGGCTCCTGTTTGCCACATGGGAGGCTCCGGGTTCGGTTCCCGGGGCCTCCTGGTGAAGGCAAGCCCGCCCGCACGGCGTGGTTGGCTGACCCAGCGAGCACAAGCAGCAAGGGGGGGATAAATGAATAAATAAATAAAATCTAAAAAAAAAAACATGGGAAGCGGCTGTGGCTCAATCAGTAGGGCTCCCGTTTACCATGTGGGAGGCCCCGGGTTCGGTTCCCGGGGCCTCCTGGTGAGGGCAGGCCCGCCCGCATGGTGTGGTTGGCTGACCCAGCGAGCACAAGCAGCAAGGGGGGGATAAATGAATAAATAAATAAAATCTAAAAAAAAAAAAAAAAACAAAAAAAAACAAAGCCCAACCATTTCCCAGAAAGCAAGCTCAACAGCTGACTGTATACCCCAGTATCCCAGCAGTCCCCATCTCAAGGTGTCCTGGTACATGGGACCTGACTGGGAAGACCTAGCAAAATAGAAATAGGAAAAGGCAGGCCTCACTGAGTCAGGCACTGTTCTAAGGCTTTCCATGAACCTCAGTGAATAGTCACCACAATCCTACCAGGTCGTACAGTTTCACAGATGGAAAACGGAGGCAGCAAGAGTTAACTAACTTGCCTATGGACATGCTACCAGAAAGAGAGCTGGGATTTAAACCATTGTCTGGTCCCATACATAGCCAGACCCTTAAATGTTCTCTACTGCCTCCAATTCATAGGAAGTCTCCACTAAAGATCATTGTGGTAGGGGCCGGATGTGGCTCAACTGGTTGGGCGTCCGTCTCCCATATGGAGGGACCTGGGTTCGATCCCCGGGACCTCCCGGTAAAAAAAATAAAATAAAATAAATAAATAAATAAATAAATCTAAAAAAATAAATAAATAAAAATAAAAAATAAAATAAAGGTCATTGTGGCCATTCCCCTGCATCTGGGTGTCTACCCAGGCTCACAAACAAGAATCAATCTAGTTTTTAAAGGCACCTGCTCCAAGGATGGAATTCCCCCTGGGGGTAATCAGACATTTATTTATTCATAGCCTGCTGGCTGGGAGGGGAGGCCCTCCCACCCAGAAGTCACCAGTGGATGTCCAGCTGCCTCACTCTTCCTACTGGGATAATCAGGAGTGAACCAGCCTCTCCTCCAGTCTTGGCTCCTGGACAAGTGACTCAACTTTCCTGAGCCTCAGTTTCTCAACTGTAAAGTGGGGTTAATTATATTCCTGCTTTGTGTGGTTGATGAAGATTAAATGAGAAAAGGGGACGAGTCCCAGAAAGGGCTTAGTGAGCACACTTACTGGCAAGTGTGAAATGCCCAGAACGAAGCAGTAAATACTTCTCATAGCCTATCATCATCACTTTATGGAAACCCTTCTGCCCACAAGATCAGAGCCTCCTGCTTTGGGCCTCCTAGTTTAGCCTCCTTATTAGGACAGCAAAACCGAGCCCAAAGTGGGGAAAGATTTGCTCAATTGATGGTGGAGCAGGAAGTAGCTCTCAAGCCCTTTGGTTCCCAGTTGAATCCCCCCATCTCTTCTTTACCCTCTTCCCATCTCATGGCCTCCCCCAGCTCATCCAGAGGCCAGGGCCTTGGCACCCAGTCCTGCCAGGGCAGAGCCCCAAGGAAAAAGTGAGCAGCAGTTCGAGGAGTAGGCCCAGAGGCCCGGGCGGGCATTCTCAGCCTGGCCCTTTGTCTGCTGCTTTGTGATGGTAAGTGCTGCTCTTAAATCAGTTCTGTGACACTGTTATTGTTGCCCAGGGCGCAAAGAGTCTAAACTTTTCCTCCTGAGGTCAAGAATGTGGCCGGTCCCCAAGCGCCCCAGGCCTGGGTGGCTGGGGGTGGGGCTGAGGCTTCACCCTGGGCTGGGGCGCGATGTAGGGGGGGAGGGGGTCAGCCGGGAACAAAACGCTTTGAAATGCCTCCTCTCCATCACTGCCAACATTGTCAGCTGCCCGCGGGGGGCCTGGCACCGCCTCGCCGGGGCTCCGGCCCCCAGCCCTGGCCAGGCCCGGCCCGGCATCTGAAAATGGACAGAAGGTTATTGTCCCTTCCCGCAGCCCTTTGTCTGCCCCAGTTCCAGATGTCTAGGCTGGGACCAGGGAACTGACCCATGGTAGGCAGGGGGGAGGGGACAAAGGGGGAGAGCACGGGTCACTGCATCCTGAGGGGTCGTTCCCAGACCCTGAAATCCCACCCAGTGGCGGCCAAGTCACCTTCTGGGGTCTCAGCCCTGGTATTGTCCTTGTCCTCATCCCTGTCCCCCTACCCACATCTACACCAGACCAGGGTTCTAGCCTAGCGTGATCTTGGACAAGTCATGCCACCTCTTCCAACTTGCTTTCCCCATCTGGGACCAGACTAGGGTCCATTTAGTCACAAGTAATGACAGAGCCCTTCTATATGCCAGCCCTGTGCCTGGCCTGGGGAGCACAGAGGTGGGTGGGCCACTAAGATCCTTCCAGATAGTTGCTAACAGTCACAATAGTAAGAGGCAACATTTTCATCCACTTCCTCTGTGTATAATACTAGGCTAATCACGTTACCTGCATTATCTCATCGTTTTCATAACAAATCAAAGACATATATTGTTCTCATCTCCATTGTCTAGCTTTGGAGACAGAGGCTGACGGGATGGTAAAGTCACTTGCCCAAAGCCAGGCAGCCAGGGACACAGCACAGCGGGGGCTTCTGGCCTGGCTGACCGCAGCCACCCGGAAGAGTAATAACCTGGTAATAAATACTTGGAAGATGTTGAGGGCAGAGACTGGCACGGCCTTAGGGCTCAGCACATAACAGCTAATGGTCTTGTTAATTCCATTCATCAATGTTCCCATTTCACAGATGAGGATACCACCAAGGGCCAACATTTACCTCTTCCAAGGAAGCCCATATCCACCTCTCACCTGGGGTCACCTGAGGACAAGGGGGATGGGTTAGCAGTTGTTGAGGGGGATGGGGGTAGCAATGTTCGGTCTTTCTGGGGCCTCTAGAAATCTTCTTACTCTTGGGACTCCTGGGGTAACTGGGGGGAAAGGGGACAGAAGGGATGGGGGCTGGGTGGGGAAAGGGTCTGCCTGGGCCCAGAGGAGTTAACAGCTCTGAGGCCCTGGCCCAGCAGGGCTGCCACGCTGCAGCCGCCCAGTGATTTTTAGCAGAGGAGCCAGGGTTACTTCCTGATGGGCAAAACAGCTGGCTACCCAGGAAAAACAGCTGGCCTCGTCCCAGCCTCCTAAGGACAGAGGCAGAGCCTTAGAGGAGGACAGCTTCTCTGGGGTTCTGGGAGAGGAGGGAATGAACAAGGAGAGGGTGGTCCTTAGAAGTGTGTGTGTGTGTGTTGGGTGGGACCCCCGGAGATGAGGGGCGCGGGGCGCGTGTGCAAATTCCTGGTGTAGGCGCCAGGGTATGCTAGGTCTAAGCGGAATGGGCAAGGATGCCTCCAGCTGGAATCTGGGGTCTCGGCTGACCCTCTAGTAGGACAGATGAGATGGAGGGGAGCAGAAAGTGGGCAAACCTCCACTCAGCTCTGGGTCCTCTTGGAACCCGGCTTGAAACCTGAGGTGCGGAGGGAGCCTGCGCTGGGCTCTTGACTCCCATCTGCCAAGCTGCACCCAGAACCACGAACAAGGCATGGGCCCATCTTCTGGCCAGAATCCTGGGCTCCCTTGGCCACAAAGCAGAACAGGGGCCCAGAGAGCCCCCAACTCAAGAGACATGAAGTTGGCAGCTGGTAAGAACTCCATCCAAGCATCCTCCCCACCTTAGACCCCCCATTCCCAGCCTGCTTGGCTGCCAGGCTGTGAAGACCCCAACCCCAGGGCTCTGTCTGGGCCCTGGGCACCCCTCTACTGCCCCCATCCATTGGCAGGGCAGCGGCACTGGGGACCTCGCATGAGGTTGAGCAGGGTAGGCAGAGGGTTACTGGGGGTGTGATCAGAACCCACTGGACCAGAGCCACCTGCCTGGGCTCCTGATTCTCAAGTCCCACAAGCCCAGGCACCCCTAATTTCTCTCTGACCAAGGGGGCTCCTCTAACCCACCTCCCTAACCTCCGGGAATAGGGGGTTGGCCTCCACCTGGGGGTGTGCCCAGCCTCAGCCCCTGTCTTCCTGGTGAAGGCCATGCTGCAGGGGCTTTGCCAGTGGGCCTGCCTTGGCGCTGAGGCTCCCAAAGGGAAGAAGGTGCTACGGAGGGGGACAATGCTTCCAGGGTCTGCCTTTCTAGACGCTAGAGTAAAGCCTGAGACGTGTGCGCCACTACCTGGCTTTATCCAGAACTACAGTGCCTAAGGGATGGGAGTGAGGATGCTGTGGGAGGAGAAGCCCGGCGCCCAGCTAGGTGTTTGTCTAGGTCCGTCCTACTCAGCCAGAGGGTCCTAACAGTCATTTTTTCCAGGCGTGGTACCCTACGTGACCTGGAGAACGAGGCTTTAGGCCCCACAGAACACCACTTTCAAACTTTAGTCTGCATCAAAGGTACCTGGAAGTCTTCTTAAAACTGAAACTGCTCAACCTCCATTCACAGAGGTCATTCAGTAGGTCTTGAGAGTGGTCCAAGAATTTGCATTCCTAACAATTTCCAGATGAAGCTGATGCTCCTGGACCAGGGACCATGTTTTGAGAAT
This sequence comes from Tolypeutes matacus, assembly GCA_026826555.1. NCBI lineage: Eukaryota > Metazoa > Chordata > Mammalia > Cingulata > Chlamyphoridae > Tolypeutes > Tolypeutes matacus. The sequence goes on along the minus strand of JAKSZT010017719.1, from coordinate 3,252,900 downwards.
TAGTGCTTTAGAATTTCTCTGAATTTGGCCCAATATTACTTTTGCAGCATATACCTTTTTTTTTCACCTCCTCCCCCCCCCCCCCAACAAATGAGTGCAGAGGCTTGGTCTGCCCACCCCAGTCAATGATTCCTCGTATTTACATTGAGAGCTCGCTCTCTGCCTGCGCTGGCCCTGCTGTAGGGCTGGGCATACAATGGTGAATGAGGCTGACTGGTCCCTGCCTCAGACTCACAGGCTAGCTGGCGAGACAGAGGCCACTAGGCAGGTATAGCACAGAGGCCACCAGGCAGGTATAGTACGTAATCTCTCCACCTTGAGGTCTAAAAGGCAATGTCCAAAACAGAACCCGTTTTTCACATCCCACCTGCTCCCCATTCAGTAAATTGCACTACCATCCAACCCAGTTGCAAAACCTGGGAGCCATCTTTGATTCCTCTCTCCATCTCCCACAAATCTCACAAGGCCTGTTGGCTGCTTCCATTATATCTCAGCTCTGCTCACATCGTCTCACCCTGTGCACGGGCTTCCCAGCTTCCATCCTTGCCCCCATGGTCTGCCTTCTCCACTGCAGCCAGAGCAGTCTTTTTCAGATGGATCAAGTCACTCCTCTACTTACATCCAAAATCCTGCCCCTGCTTCAAGGCCCTGTGTGATCTCTCCCTGCCCACACATCGGACCTCACTTCTTGCCACACTTCCCTTGCTTATTTTGCTCCAGCAACACTGGCTCCTTGCTTGCCCCCACCTCGGGAGCTTTGCCCCACCTGCCCTCTCCATCTGGAAATCTGGAACACTTCCCCCAGATCTTCCTGTGGCTGCTTCTACTTATGCTCCCAAAGATCTTCCCTGACCCCTCTCACTGAATGTTCTTCCCACTCCCAGCTCCTCTCTATTCTTATGAACTTGTTTTAATTTGTCATAGCATTTACTGGTCTTTGAAATGATCTTGTTCATTTATGTGTTTGCTTGTTTCCTGTCTGTCTCCTCTCACTGGAAAGTAAGCACCCGAGGAGCAGAGACCATGTCTGTCTTGTGTGCCTCCATGCATAGTATGTGCTCAATAAATATTTGTCGAATGAATGGGATCATATAGGATACTATGTAGGAGTATGTCCTTAAGACACGACATTAGGAAAGGCCTTCCTGAGGATGTTTAAGCTGAGACTGAAAGGCCAGTAGGAGTTGGCCAGAGGGGAAAGGTAGTCCAGGCAGAGGGAAGGGGGAAAAAAAAAAAAAAAAGATGCGGGAAGGTTCCAAAGCACTGAGCAGAAGCATGGAGTATTCTGGCAAAGTGAATAGTCCAGTTTGGCTGGAGCAGAAGGTTGGTGGGAATGGTGGTGGGGCAGCTGGAGAAGTGCAGGCAGGCCATGCAGGGCCTCCCTGCCCCGTGAGGGGCTTGAGCTCTAAGCTGAGGGCAGTGGGCAGTCCCCAGAAGGGGTTTAAGTCAGGCATTTTAGAAAGGACTGCTGAGTGCAGCATGGTTTCCAGGGAGGAAGCCTGGTGGTGGTGGTGGGGCCTGGGAGGCCCAGGTGAGTGATGCTGAGGCCCTGAGCCAGGCACGAGACAGTGTGGAAGGAGAGGTAGCCATGTGTAAGAGGTGAGGAGGAGGAGGCCTCGCCAGGACACCCAGTCCCCAGCTTGAGGGACTGGGTGGCAGAGTGCAATTTTCTAGGGTGAGGGACACCGCAGGAGGATTAGGTTTGGGGAGAAGATGAGTTCTGTTGTGGACCAGTGGAGTTGGGGTCTAGTCGGGCAGTTGAGATACACCTCAGGTTTCCAGAAAGAGAGAGTGGCCCACATGGTCAGCTGCTGCAAAGATGCCGACCGAGCCCTTTTGGATGAAGAAGAAGCAAAGTCCTTTGGGGAGTGGCAGCGTGGACACTGGTCTTGGCAGGAACGGTTTGGCTGGAGCAGCCTTGGTGTGTGTCAAGCAGTGAATGGAAGTGAGGGAGTGAGACAGGGAGCAAAGTACAGATCTTCCCTTTCAAGAGGTTTGACTTTGACAGGAAGGAGAGAGATAGGGGTGCAGCTGGGGGTGGGGGCTGTAGGTTGGTGTTTTCTTATTTTTACGTTAGGGGAGATTTACATCTTTTGGAATGCAGAAGAAAGGAACTAGAAGAGAGGAAGGTTGACTATACAGGAGGATAAAGGGATGGCATTTGAAGTCGAGGGATGGTTTCATACTGAGAAGGGGGTGTTTCTTCCATTGTTGCAGTTAGTAGGAGCAGTGGCTGGCTTGGGGGCAGAGGGTGGGAGGTTTGGGAGCTGGAAATGGGAGTTCCCAGATGATGGCTTCTATTTTCTCCCAAGAAGTAGCAGGGAGATCCTTGCTGACAAAGGGTGGGGAAGAAGTGGAGTGGGGCTTAAGAAGCCTGGGGAGCATTTGAAATGCCATTGAGGATAGGGGACAGGGAACACAGGGAAACAACTGTTGGGCTTGGTGCAAACACAGTTGAAGGTGGAGATCATGAGGTGGCAGTAAATGCCACCCTGCTCCAAAGCAAAATGGTTATAGGATTGGGTTTTTCCCTGGAACAAGGGAGTCAGTGATAGGCTCCACCATTAGGTGGGCTGTGGGGGAGAAGAAGGTGGTAAAGAAGGGAGGAGCTGATTCCCTGGGAGGAGGAGGAGGCCTGGTGGCCAGAGAAGAATGTGGAAGTCGGGGTGACTGAAAAGATGGGCAGAAGCTCAAAGACTCAGAGAACTCTGGGTTGACTCTGGAATGGTTGAGGTGGGGGACACTGCTTTCCTTTAGAAAGGAAATCCTGGTTCTGGGGCTGGGAGTGTCTGCCTTTCCGCCTGAGGTGACCCCTGCAAGGGAGAGGGAACTCCTGAATTTCTCCAGGATGATTCCATGGGGCCCTGGGCCCTTCTCTTTGCAGGACCATGGCCAGGAAATGGCCCCACTTGGAAGCTTTGACCCAGGGCCTGGGGAAGACTTTGGAGCCCAACTGGAGGTCAGGACTCTAGGGTTTAATGCCCTGTGTGCTGCCCCATCACAAGGTAAGTCCATCACTTGCTGGGTGCCCCCCTCTCCAGCCCAGTGGAAATAGTGTCCCCAGGCCTAGCTCCCCTCCTTGACCCTGAGAAGAAGCTGAGGGGAGGCCCAAAAGGCACCTGTAGGAAGCAGACCTTCCAGGTAGGGTGGGAGGGTGGGCATGGCAGGGAGATGACTGCCCCCTGGTCTCTCTTCTTCTCAAGTCCTGTCGTCCAATCCCAGGAGCTCTCCCTATGTGCCAGCTTCATGCAGAGAGAAGCTTCAAGTGCTTTCATTCTCTCAAGGAATCCTCGCACACTCTACCAGGTGGGTAGTACTGGTGGATTTTACCCATGAGGACCCTGAAGCTCAAGGGAAGTGACCAGTCTGAGATGGGCAGCAGATTCACTCTGGTGCCTCTAAGGGCCTTCACCTTTTCTACCTCTCTCCAAGAGAGGCTGGAGACCCCTTCCCACCTCTGCTCCAGGGAAGGCTGTATCCCTTGGTTAGGAGGGGGTCTGGGCGGCCGTTGACGCTCTGTGGTGGCCCTAGTTCTACCCTCAATCTAAGAATGGGCTTTGCTCTCTTAAAGGGCCGGAGCAGCAGAGGTGCTGGCGGGAGGCGAGGACGATGACGCGCAGGGAAAGCCAGGCTTGGACCGCCGCGGGACGGCGCTCCCAGGTCAAGGGTCACCCCATCCCCGCCCCCCAGACCGGTCTTTCTCTGGTCCACTCGTCGCCTTGCCGGTTTGCGAAGTTCTCGCCTGGGCCCGCCAGAGGGCGCCCCGGAGCGGTGGAAGGGCCGGGAGCCGGGAACCTGGGAAAGGCCGCGACCGGGTGGGATCTGCCACGCGGGGGTCTACTGCTAGATCCGAGGGTCAGGTCGTCAGGAAATCCAGATTCAGGGGCGTCGGGCGCTCAGGGAGGCCGGCTTTCGGGGTCGAACGTTCAGGGATTCGAGGAGTCAAGTGTTTTCAGACGCCCGGGTGGCTCTGATACAGTCATCCCACTCCTCCCTTTCTCCGCTCCCGGGTCGTGGCTGGGGGGTCTCCGAGCCGTGGTCCTCTGGTGCCCATGGCCAAGGAGAGGAAACTCGAGAATAGATGCATTGGGCTGAGGAAATGGGAGACCACTCTTTGGGGTATATGCCCCTCTCCCGACCCTCTCGGGTCCCGCTCCGGGCCCGCCTCGGCCCCGCCCGTGCCCCAGACCCCGCCCCGGCCCGGCCGCACCGCCCACTCCCCTCCGCCGGGCCGCGAGCCCCGGGGGCCGCAGCCGCCTGAGCGCCCGCCATGCGCGCTGCTCCCGCCGCCCCGCTGCTCCAGCTGCTGCTCCTGCTGGGGCCGCTGCTCGAGGCTGCGGGCGTCGAGGAGCCGCCGCTGCCCGCCATAGTCCTTGCCATCCTGGCCCGCAATGCCGAGCACTCCCTGCCTCACTACCTGGGCGCGCTGGAGCGGCTGGACTATCCCCGGGCCAGGCTGGCCCTCTGGTGAGAGAGACCCGGGCTTTGACACCCACTGGACAGCTACCCTCCCCCAGCCCCAGGCGGGCCCCACTCCAGAAGGTCCCCACCCGCTTTCTGCCCGCGCCAGGCCCCTCCCCTGGTCGGCAGGCCCTCCACAGCCCAAGCCCCCAGACAAGACCCCTTATCCTCTTGGCCAGGCAAGGACTGACCTCCGAGGCCATAGGTCACCCCTGGGAACACCCACCCCTCATTCCAGCCCTCTACTCTTGTTCTTGGGGTCCCCTTTAGGTTTAAGGAGGGCCCAGGCCCTCTTGCACTAGTGCTAGGAGTCCATACTCAGCCCCCTTGGGACTTGTGGTTGACTTGATTTGGATTGGAGCAGACCAGAAGCACTGCAGTCCCCTGGGGGCCGGCATAGCAGGGATGGGCAGGACTGGGGCTTCCAGGGAAGCAGGTGGGGGTACTGTCAGCCTTGGGCCCCAAGCTGCTCTGCAGGGGAGTCAGGCGGGCTGTCCCTCCTGCTGGGCTGGTTCCAGCCTCTCTGGGTGGAGGGGCTGGGCCCTGTCAACCAGGGGCAGTGCTGCTGTGGACTCCCCCTTCCTGGAGTCTCTCCCCAGGGTGTGCCCACAGGTCACTGGACACAGAGTCTACCACTCTCGCCACCTCCCACCCCACCCTGGACTCTGGAAGCCAGAATAGGGAGGAGTCCTGGGCTGAGGTTGGGGCTAAACTGAAAGAAAGGACACACTACCACCCTCCCAACACATCAAAGTTGGGCTGGGGGTGGAGCCATGGCCTGGGGAGGCTGCCCACAATTACCACAGTTTGGGAGTTAGTTAGTTCCCACCCCTATATGGTTTGACACGTAGTTAGTCTTTGCTTCTGGAGAACTGGTTTAAAGGGGCAGTATCCCATAAAACCTGGGGCTCTAGGCTAAGCGTCCTGTTTCCCTCCTCCCCTGCCTCCATGGTGGCGACCCCTTCCTCAGGAGAGGAGAGGCTGTGCTCAGTGGCAGTGGAGCTTGGGCCCATCAGCACTTCTTCAGGATGCTCAGAGCCGGGTTTGCTCCTTATTGCAGCTTGCGGGGTGGGGTGGGGTGGGGTGGAGGAAGCAGCTCTTTATTTCAACTCAGAGAGGCATGGGCTGACCTGTGGTCACACAGCAAGGAAGGAAGGGAATCAGGGAATGTAGCAGGTGTGTTCCTCAAAGTTGAGGTACCTTTCTTCTGGCAAAATGCACTCGCCTTCTGTTACCTCAGCCCAGGACATGAGCAGGAACATTTATGGCGGCAGAGGGAGACACTGAAGCCCAGAGAGGGGATGGGATTTGCCTGAGGCCACAGAACTGTGTGTGGGCCCTGGGTGTCCTGCTTCCAGCCTGCCACTGCAGCACACCTCCCCTCAGTGCCACCCTGCACTGCTCCCAGAGTCGCCAGCCTGGCAGGGGTTGGTGCTCTCAGGGTCAAGCCTGCCTTGGCGGCTGGGTTCCATCCCTCTGTGGCTGTGCCCCTTCACCCTTCTTCCTTCTGTCTCCCAAGGTGTGCCACGGACCACAATGCGGACAACACCACAGAGATGCTGCAGGAGTGGCTGGCAGCTGTGGGCGATGACTATGCAGCTGTGGTCTGGAGGCCTGAGGGGGCACCCAGGTGGTGATCTGAGGGCAGAGGTTCTGGGAAGCGGGGGAAACAGCTGCAGCCCAGAGAGGATAAGGGTCACGGCCTCCCAGCATATCCACTTCATGGAAACATATCTCTTTATCCCCCTCAGGTCCTACCCAGATGAGGAGGGTCCCAAGCACTGGACCAAAGAACGGTACCAGTTTCTGATGGAGCTGAAGCAGGAAGCTCTGACCTTTGCCAGGGACTGGGGGGCTGACTATATCCTGGTAAGGAAGCCTGGCCTAGAATCAGGCTTCTCATAGGTTGGTGGTATCTGTTTATGACAAATCTTGATGTGACTGAACCATACTAGTAGTTTGGATCCTTCATCTGGCAACATGAGCCAGAGTCCAGAATAGACATTTAGCTCAGATCCCCTGGGCTTTAGTTCAGACTGTTTACTAAGTCTGGATCCTTGAGATAGATCCCATGATATATACTGAGCCTAGATTCCTAGGTCAGAGCCCATAGTATAAACTGAGTCTGGATCCCTGGACTAGAGCTCAGGATAGGTCCTTGGATCTACTCCCTGAGCCAGATCTCAGGTAATATTCTTAGATCAACAATTTAGGTCCAGTCCCCAGACCAGTGCCCAGACTAGATCCTTGGTCCAGAAACAGATGGATTTGTTGCTTAGACCTCTGTAAAGGAACTTCCATTGGATCCTGGGAGCCATGCTGGGTCTCTGGCATCTGGAGAGATCACATTCAGGGAACTTCTTAGGGGGGCTGCAGGCTAGATAGAGGCTTCTGTGGTCAGGCTGTCTGTCGCAGAGGGCTGTGAAACTTTTCCCCCCAACCCCCCAGTTTGCAGATACAGACAATATTCTGACTAACAACCAGACACTGCGGCTTCTGATGGAGCAGGGGTTGCCTGTGGTGGCCCCAATGCTGGATTCCCAGACCTACTACTCCAATTTCTGGTGTGGAATCACCCCCCAGGTGAGGCCAGGGACGAGGCCTCAGGAGGTTTGTGATCTTGGGAGGAGGAACATGGAGAGCAGAGGGCCTGAAGGGTCTGTGGGCCACAGCAGGGGGCACGCTGTGCTGTGGATGGATCAAGAGGCCCTCACATCCCAGAGCACCCTCTCTTCCCAGGGCTATTACCGCCGCACATCCGAGTACTTCCCCACCAAGAATCGCCAGCGCCAGGGCTGCTTCCGTGTACCCATGGTCCACTCCACCTTCCTGGTATCCCTGCGGGCTGAGGGGGCAGCCCAGCTTGCCTTCTACCCCCCTCACCCCAACTACACCTGGCCCTTTGATGACATCATCGTCTTCGCCTACGCCTGTCAGGCAGCTGGTGAGGCCCAGCCTTCCTGAGCATTCCTTGAAGCCCTTTGCACGTGCTGCTTCCTCTGCTTGGCATGCCCTTCCCCACTCTACTTCATCCTGCTAACTCCTGTTTGTCCTTTCTGGAGCCCACTCCCCCCCAGTGGGTTAAATGCCCCTTTGGCTGTTCCCATCATGGCACTTTCATTTATTCTTTCCTTAAGGAAATATTTATGGAGCACTGACCATGTGTTAGGCACTAGAGAAACAATGGTGAGTAAAGTCCTTGCCCTCCTGGAGCTTCCAGTCCATTGTGAGACAGACATCAAACAATCACACAAATCAGTGTCCAAACACAACTATGACAGGAAGGAGGGCTTCTCCGTTCCATGTGCTCTGGGAGCTTAGACTAGAATTAACCTGGTCAGAGATGGCTTCCTGGAAGAAGTGACCATTTGGGCTGAGATCTAAAGTATAGGCAGGTGTCAACAAGGCCAATAGGACAGGAAAGAGCATTGTAGGCAGAGGGACCAGCAGGTGCAAAGTCCCTGTGGCAGCAGGGAGCATAAGAAGGCAGTGTGACTGGAGTTCCGTAAGTGAGGGAAGCACGAGGCAGTCCAGGCAGGAAAGGTAGGCAGGGACCAACCTATACAGGCTGACAGGTAAGCATCGGTCTTTAGCCTGAGAGCACTGGGCATCCATCCGAGGGTCATGTGATTGGATTTGCATGTTGAACAGATCACTCTGGCATTAGCAGCTAATTTGTTTTGTTTTGTTTTATCTGTTTAAAGAACATTTATTGTGTATTTCAACTGAGTGAAAGGCACTATGCTAGGCACTGTAGGAAATACACATGAAAGTAAGACCACTTTAAACCGTAGTAGTGGATGCAGGCACAATAATACAAACTGCTTTGCAAGGCAGTTTTTCAGAAGAACCATATTTGATGAACAATGAAAATCTTATGGGAATAGATGGAAGATTCATCCAGAGTGAAAACTTTGCTTCAAAGACCATTACACCCAATTTTCTGATATGTACCTTCCATAGAGCCATAGAAAAATTGAACCCCACCTGAATGTAGAGAACATTTCCTCCGTCTTGGCAGGAACAGGGCCAAATGGCTGCCATCAGCTCACACCTAGCTATCAGTCAGAGCACGACCAGAGATGGCCACCCAAAGCACAATAGGAATTCACTTTGTAATAGACTACTTAAATTAGTCTAGACTACTGTTAAATTAAATGTACAGCTTGATGAATTTTTTCATATGGATGAGTGGTGGCAACTCGTGAATGTAAAACAGTGATAGCGCCTGACACACACAAAGTACTCAGTAAGTACTAGCTATTGTTTCACCTGCCAATTTGATAGGTGAAAAGTATCTTGGTCTCATTTGCATTTCTTTGATAAATGGGGTTGAACTTTTTTTATGTGAATTACTTCTTCATGTTCAGTGGCCTTTTCACTATTGATATATTAGCCCTTTTTTTTACTAATTTGTAAGCACTCTTTATGTGTTGATACTCTGTTATATAATGCCAGCTTATCTCTTGCCTTTTAAATTTCTTGGCCACCCAGTGGTTTTTAGTTTTAATGTGGTCAAAATTTTCTCCTTTTTTCCTTAGTGATTTCAAGCTTTGATATTATGCTTTCTATAAAACCTTTCTTGATTCTATTATTAAATATTCCACCCATATTTTATTATGGAACTCATAAGTTTATTTTTTACATTTCAATCTGTAGTCCATATATAATTTATTTTGGCACATGGTATGAGACTAGACGCTAACCTTGTTTCAAATAGTTAGCCAGTCCTCATGTCAGATATTGAATAATTAATGTATTTTACACTTACTTGAAATGACTTCTTTATCATATATAAAATTTTTGTTTTCCTTTATTTTTTTATCTTATTTTTTTTTAAGATTTATTTTTATTTATTTACTTATCCTCCCCTTGCTGCTTGTGCTTGCTGTGTCCATTTGCTTTTTTGTGTTTTTCTGTGTCTGCTTGTCTCCCTTTGTTGTGTCATCTTGCCGTGCGGGCTGGCTTGCCTTCACCAGTGCCCTCCCATATGGTAAATGGGAGCCCAACCAATTGAGCCACAGCCGCTTCCCTTCTTTTTTTTTTTTTCATGATTTATTTTATTTTTACTTATTTATCCCCCCCTTGCTGTTTGTGCTCACTGTGTCCATTTGCTGTGTGTTTTTCTGTGTCTGGTTGTTTCCCTTTGTTGCGCCACCATGCCGCGCGGGCTGTCAGCTTCATCAGGGGTCCCTGGGAATTGAACCCAGAGTCTCCCATATGGTAAACAGGAGCCCAACCACTTGAGCCACATCCACTTCCCCCCCTTTATTTTCCTATGTGTCACAAGAATGTCTAGAGGACCTGAATTTAGTTGACACTCTTAATTTACAGGAAGCCTAGTTGTATCCACATGAGCTAGCTGTGGTAGAAGACAAATATTAAAATCTTCACATACTAGTATTTCTTTCTTTCTTTCCTTTTTTTTTTGACTTTTTAAAAATAGTATTTATTGCTAAACTAGTCTTTGTCATTCATAACTCAGTCTATTTCTTTTTTTATTATTATTATTATTATTTTTTATTTATTTATCGCCCCCTTGCTGCTTGTGCTCGCTGGGCCAGCCAACCACGCCATGCGTGGCAGGCCTGCCCTCACCAGGAGGCCCCAGGAACCGAACCCGGGGCCTCCCATATGGCAAACGGGAGCCCCACTGATTGAGCCACAGCCGCTCCCCCTCAGTCTATTTCTACATGGATATTTCAGTAATTCCTGTTGTTGTTACTTTTTTTTTTTTTTTAAGATTTATTTTATTTATTTCCCCCTACCCCCTTGTTGATTTTCACTTGCTGTGTCCATTCGTCTTCCTTGTTTTTTTTTTTAGGAGGCTCTGGGAGCTGAACCTGGGATCTCCAATGAGGGAAGGAGGTGCCTTATCACTTGAGCCACCCTCCGCTCCCTGCTTTTGTTGTGTTTCTCATTATGTTTTTCCTCCCCGCATCGCATCTCTTGTTCGTCATCTTGTTGCATCAGCTCGCCATGCCTGCCAGTTGTGCCAGCTCGCTGTCTTTTTAGGAGGCACAGGGATCTGAACCAGCAACCTCCCATGTGATAGGCAGGAGCCCAGTTGCCTGAGCCACATCCCCTTCCCTTAAGTTACTTTTTTTTTTTTTTTCTTTTTTTCCCTTAAGTTACTTTTTTTTTTTTTTTAAGATTTTATTTATTTATTCATTTATCCCCCCCCCTGCTGCTTGTGCTCGCTGGGTCAGCCAACCGCACCGTGCGGGCGGGCCTGCCTTCACCAGGAGGCCCTGGGAACCGAACCCGGGGCCTCCCACATGGTAAACGGGAGCCCCACTGATTGAGCCACAGCCGCTTCCCATTAAGTTACTTTTTGATCTCTCTGCCTGGAGCAGTCTACCATGGTTAAATACCCTGCACACCCTTCATACACCATGTACCAGATAAATGCAATTCTTTCCACAATTAGTATAATATCCAGTGGAAGGCAATCTTTAAATATTTATGTCAATAATTCACCACAGTTGTACAGTTGTTTTGGGTGCTACAAATTATAGCATGATCCCCATTCCAGCTGAGAAATTTTGTTTCCAGATTTATTCATTTTCATACATTTTGTGAGTCATAGCCCAGGAGAGCTGGTAGATAGTGTTCAGTTACAATTTCAATGAGAAATGCCAAAAAAGACCTTGGAATTATCTTCATATTATTTATAAGATACTTCAGGCTAATGTGAGGAGTAAGAATTAGGTTCAAAAAGAACCTCAAGGGGGACGGATGTGGCTCAAATGGTTGGGCGTCTGTCTCCCATATGGAGGGACCCGGGTTCAATCCCCCAGACCTCCCAGTAAAATAAATAAATAAAAATAATGTGTATTCCTTTAAAAAAGAACCTCAAAACATTAGGCAACAGAGTTGCATCAGTTCAACAAACTCTTCGGCAGACCTTTATTATTATTATTTTTTAAATTAATTTATTTATTTTTTAAATATTTTATTTATTTATTCATTTATCCCCCCCCCGCTGCCTGTGCTCGCCGGGTCAGCCAACCACACCGCGCGGGCGGGCCCGCCCTCACCAGGAGGCCCCGGGAACCGAACCCGGGGCCCCCCACATGGTAAACGGGAGCCCCACTGGTTGAGCCACAACCGCCTCCCTCGGCAGACCTTTAGATTGTCAGATCAATATCCTAAGTCAAAACCAGGATGGCAGATGAGATCCCAAATAAGTTTAACGGGATCAAGAATGAGGCAGAAAGGTGACTTCAGCTTGGGACCATTTTGACCTTTGAAAGGAAAAGTAGCCATTGCTTTTCTCTGTACCATACCTCCTACTTTCCCTGTGATTCTCTGTTTGCTGCATTTGAGAGTTTTCAAACTGTGGGCAACTGTGTGAAACCATTTTAATAACGCAGACAAAAAGTGTTGCTTTATGGAAAAAACAAAAAACAAACAAAAAAAAAACCCCAGCCAGTGAATCTATATGTACTCAGTGGCTGCGAAGCTACTGGCAATGATCAAATCACAGAGCACTGGTTTCTCAGGCTCAAACTGGAAAGGAATATATTTTTAAAAAGTAGATATGTCTGAGGATAAATATAAGTAATTTTTTTCTTCGCAAAATTAAAAAAAAATTTCTCCCTCATTGAACTCACTTTGAAGTTGACTAAACAATTTGACTTTATAATAACCTAAAACAAAAATTAGGTTGTTTTATCCAGGAGGACAATTTAAAATAAAAACAAGAACATGCCAACAAGTCCACGTATCACCAGGCATAAAGTTAAGCTTTCTAAATGTTAAATCTCTTTAGCATGAGATCAAAGATAAGTCTATCCCTGGATGATTCCCGAATGCTCTGTATTTCAACTCCTTAAAGCCAGCTTTTGTTTCTCTGAGAAACAAAATATATCCCATACGACATAAAAGCACCGTAGAGACCTGAAATGCAAAATAACCAGTGAACCACATTTTTTTCCCACAGAATTAGCAAGCATATATCACCTGTTTCTTTTCAGATCATTTATTTCACTATGTCTTTGTTTTTTTTAACTTGCAGGACTGTCCAGAACTTGGGTCTTGCCTTTTCCACCTTCTGAATTAGGGAGTTTAATGTTGTCTGTTGACTTCACAAGGAGTACTGTCATCTTCAGCCTCAGATTCCTGAGCTGTCCTCTGAATTGTCCTCTTCTTTTGAATCAGACTGAGTCATCTTAAATAAGGCCACATCCATTTGTATGACTTTTCCAAGAGTCCCATCAACATTTTCAATATCGAAACAACCAGGTTGTGCAGTTGCCATTTCTTTTCTCAGCTTTTTATTTGCCTGGGCAATGTGTGGGCGAAAGGCCTGTGCTTGGTTCAATAAGGGACTCCTCTCCACCTGAACTGTTTGAAGAGTGGAATTCTTTCTGGAATTAGGTTTGGAGTTGATGAGCAACCCGCCCTCAGCAGCTCCTTGGACACCGAGACCCCTGAGCAGCCCCCGGTGGTCGGCAAACAACTTGCGCTGTGCTGGGCCTCCCCACACAGCTCCATGCCTCTCAGGAGCCTCCAGAGCCAGCCGTCCCAGGCCCAGGTGCAGGAAAGAGGTCCAATGGTCGTTATTTTTCAGATAAAAGTTACTAGAAAGTGTTTGAGCGTGGATGAGAATAGATCCACCCTGAGGAAGAGCTGAAGTTATAGTTATGCGAGAGAGAGAGAGAGAGAGAGAGAGAGAGAGAGAGGGACTAATGTTAGAGTGAGGTGTTTTTTTTGTTTTTGCTTGTTTGTTTTTATGGTAACAGGGCTGGGGAATGAGCCCGGGACCTCGTATGTGGGAAGCTGGTGCTCAATCACTGAGCCACATCAGCTCCCCTGAGTTGGTTTTTTCGATTGTTTGCTTGTTGTTTGTTTATTTGTTTTTAGGAGGCACTGGGGACCGAACCTGGGACCTCCCATGTGAGAGGCAGGCACTCAACTGCCTGAGCCACATCCACTCCCCAGAAGTGAGGTTCTTGAGAAGGCCACAGAGAATGTAATTCAGGTGTGGACTGAAGGTTGGTGGGAGACTTGAGGACTCCCTGGTGTGTGGACAAGAATGTTGGTGGTGGTCAGAGGTCACAATTTCATCAAGAAGTATTGCACTTGAGCAAGTCGTGTGGACACAGTGGCCGGAGAGGGTGGAGGTGTAATAGTTTGTTTTGTGCACGAGGTGCAGTTTCTCAGGCTGGCAAGGCTGTGGTGAGCAGGCATGCAAGAAGAAAAATGAAACCTTGTCAAGTGCAAACAGTTAGAAAGTGAGGTAGAACAAATAAGTGGAGAAAACTGGAAGAGGCAGAAGCATTCCCTTATGATTTCGTTGCCACCGTTGCTTTGAGTAACAGCTGCTGTTTATTGGTCAGTGAGCTGAAGGAATTTCGTGAGCCGTAGCTAAGTTGCCATTGTCCATGCTGCCACCATCCAGGTACTGAGTCCCCACTATCCGCTGGGCCTGGGGTTAACTTTAAATAGACACCATTGTGCCTGCCCCTAAGGAGGTCAGTCTATAGAGGGGAAAAGAATAAACAAATCATTGTAATAAAGTTGATATATATAGGGGACAAAAAGATCACTCTGTCTGCTAGCTGGAGAGTAACATGGAAGGGGGCATGAGAGGCTGTGGGGTTCGTGTAGGGACCTGGGCAAAGAGTGCTGGTGCTTGGATCAGGGCTGGGCAATGGGGTGGGCAGAGCGACAGGGCTTGGTGGCATCATGCGGCTGTGGTCTGGGAGTTTGTCTGCTCCTTCCTCACCGTGATCCCCTGAGCTCAGGAACTCTGTCTGTCTGTCTTGCTCACCTCAGTCGCCCCGGCGCCCAGCACAGAGCCTGGCCCAAGGCAAGTGCCCTAGACATGCCTGTTGAATGAATAAACCATCTCAGCAGAAGGACCTCTTAGATAGCGTTTTATCCAAGTCCTTTCTCCCTCCAGTCACACAGGTGGGGAAACTGAGTCCCAGAGAACTCACACACTGGGTCACCAGCAGAGCCAGGCCTAGGACCTCCCAGCTGGGATCTAAGTGTGGGGGGGATCCCCCCACTTTGATATGCACTCGGCCTCTCTCTGCAGGGGTCTCAGTCCACGTATGCAATCAGCACCGCTATGGGTACATGAATGTGGCTGTGAAATCCCACCAGGGGCTGGAGGACGAGAGGGTCAACTTCATCCACCTGATACTGGAAGCACTTGGTGAGGGCTGGGAGCTGGTGCCTCCTTATAGTACCCCTTCTGCTGACCCCCAAGCCTAAGTGGACATGGAGCTTGGAGGCCCAGCCTTGCCTCTAACTCATTCCATGACTCTGGACCAGTTCCTCTTCCCACCCTGGGCCTCAGTCTCCCCATCCCCACTATGGGGGCGGTGGATTCTGTGACCCCAAAGAACCCTTCCTGTGGATGTTTTGCCAAGAGGTCAGAAATCAGGCTGGGGGCTAGGACCCCACAGCCACCGCTGGCGAGAGACAGCACAGACTCATGATTGGGGGTACTTCCCTCTGCAGTGGATGGGCCCCCCATGCAGGCCTCGGCTCACGTGTCCCGGCCCCCGAAGAGGCCCAGCAAGATGGGGTTTGATGAAGTGAGCACCCACAGCCTGTGGGATTGCGGTCGGTGGCTGGGTGGGCCCTCCCTCTACCTCCCCCTGCATCTGCTGCCTTTTCCTCTTGCAGGTCTTTGTCATCAGCCTGGCCCGGAGGCCTGACCGCCGTCAGCGCATGCTGAGCTCCCTGTGGGAGATGGAGATCCCGGGGCAGGTGGTGGATGCTGTGGACGGCCGGTGAGGCTCCTGGGCAGGTGTGGGGGTGCAGTGTGGTCCTTCTCTGAGCTCCCTGGAAGTAGGAGAAGATGGGTTGGATGAGGTTCCTGTCCCAGGGGGAAGTCAAACAGGGACTGTCATACTTGTCGCGGGAGTCCCAGGGCAGATGAGTACAGGACCAGAGGCCCTCTTCAGGCCGCCGGCGGTAGGAGGGGGTATGGCCAAGGCCCAGAGTCTGGAGCGGCAGGTGCTCGGGTTCCAGCTCTGCCACTTCCCAGCTGTGTGACCTCCAGCAGGCTCCTCCCAGCTCTGAGCCTTATTTCCTTAGAAGTAAGATGGCAAATAATTGTGCCTTCCTTGTGTTTTTTTTTCCACATTTCTCAATTAAATGTAATGGATACATGTAAATTTTTTTTTTTTTTTTTAATCAAACAATATGTTACACAATATATTTGGTTCATAGTAACGCATTCATACAGTATTTGTCCTTTTGTGTCTGGCTTGCTTCACTCAACATAATGTCCTCCAGGTTTGGGGTTTTGTTTTGTTTTGTTTGTTTTGTTTTTTTGAGATACCTGGGGCTGGGGATTGAACCCGGGACCTCGTATGTGGGAAGCTGGAGCTCAACCACTGAGCCACATCGGCTTCCTCAAGTTGGTTTTTTCATTTGTTTTGCTTGTTGTTTGTTTTTGTTTTTTGAGGAGGCACCGGGAACCAAACCCGGAACCTCCCATGTGGTAGGTGGGCACTCAATTGCTTTAGCGAACATCCACTCCCCCTTGTAAGGTTTTGTAGAATGTCAGTGAAAAGTTAGCCAGGGCCTGACACATATAAGTGTCCCAAAGTGTTAGATGTCTTAATTATTATTATCACGATTATTCTTCTCTGTCCTGGACTTAGGCCCTGCTGGGTGAGGGTGGGGCAGGGCTGCTGTGTTCCCCGGAGAACCCAGGGGCCCCCGACTCCTCCAGCCACTAGAGGTCCTGCTGCTCAGTATGGCTGCTGTTGCTTGCTCCATGCCCCCAGCCCTTTCGACCACAGGATGTCCATCCTTTGCTTGGGCCTCTGCCCAAGAAGTATCTGCCACATCCCACATCCCACATCCGTGCCCCGGTGCTTCCCCCTCAGGCAGCTGCCCCACCCACCCATGCTGCTGTCCCCACCCTGCAGGTCACCCCTGGCCCTCTCATAACTGCCTTCCCCAGGTGGCCATGGTTCCCCAGGTCCGCTCTCCACACCAGACTCCAGTGTGGCTCTTGCCACAAGCCAGACTCCAGTGTGGCTCTTGCCACAGTGCCCTGTGGGCACTCATCACTTCAGCACCCAGTTATGCCTGTCTCCCTCAGGCTACTCAACAGCAGTGTCATCAGGAGTCTTGGCGTGGACCTGCTCCCTGGCTACCAGGACCCCTACTCGGGACGCACGCTGACCAAGGGTGAGGTGGGCTGCTTCCTCAGCCACTACTCCATCTGGAAAGAGGTGAGGACCCCTGACCCCTCGGCCTTCAGGGAGAGCAGAGACCAGTTTGTCCCAGTCACTGCTCTATATCCTGCGCTCCAGCACAGGGACAAATGCATTAAAACATTGAAAGACCCCACCCGGCAGCCTCAAACCTCCTATGTGCTCAGTACCATACTGGGCTCCACTGAGGGCCCCCCTTATTTGTCCTATAGTCTCTAGTGTCTCTGTTGAGTACCTGCTGTGTACCAGGAGCCAGAGAGCCAGGAGAAGAGCCTTCTAGACAGAGACAGTGAGAGCAAGGGCCCGGAGGCAGGATGGAAGTGGGTGTGGAAAGAAGGAAGCCTGGAGTTTGGCACATGCTTGGCCAGGAAGTCTCAGCCAGTGCTTGGGTGTGGTGTGGGTGCCCGGTGAGAGGTCACTGTCTGGACACGGCTGTAGAGAACAGAACAAGGAAACTGGGCTCTCAAAGGGGCACTCCTCCAGGAGATGGTGAGCAGACTCACTCCCTGCTTTTATTTTTTACTGTAGCCAAATATATGTGCATGTGTGTGTGTGTGTGTGTGTTTCTTTATATTCATGTTTGCTTTTTTCTGTCCCTGGACAAATTGAAGGATGACTTACATTTCACCATTTACTGAGCTGATTTCTTGTTCTTTTCACATTTCCAAAAGTTAGACAAAGTATTTGTCCTTTGGGATGTTGGAGGTTGGGGCCTCACCCTGCCCAGCTGCCCCTAGGAGTGCTCAGAAGCCTGAGGTGAAGGCTCCCGACCTGGAAGTCACACAGCTCCAGGTTCAAATCCTGCTTCTGCCACTTCCTGGCCGTGTGTCCTTGGCCAAGCGCTTCACCCCACTGTGCCTCTATCTCATCTGCAAAGCGGGACCGTCGTGTTTCCCGCCTCCTGAGGGTCTCTTGAGATCAGCAGCAGCAACCAGTGAATGGCTGTGAGGTCTGTGGTGGCCTTCAGGACTCCACGTGGAGGCTCAGCTGGGGGCCTGGGGACCTGAATGCCAGTGAGAGGTATTGGGAGTTTGATGCCCAGGCACTGGGAGCCCCAGCAGACTTTTTTTTTTTCCTATCTGGTTGCGTCATCTTTTTTGGTGCATTGCTTTGCCACGCGATGCAGGGGCCTGCGCCTCTCCGCGCCGCACAGGGGCCCCCAGCAGACTTTTGAGCAGCTGAGTGACGTGCATTTGGAGTCTAACTGAGGCCAGGGAGAGCCGCTGCCTTCAGCCAGGTGGGAAGGGAAGAGCCCAGGTCTGAGGGGCACCCCAGCCTGCTGTGCTCCGCAGGTGGTGGCCAGAGGCCTGGCCCGGGTCGTGGTGTTTGAGGATGACGTGCGCTTTGAGAGCAACTTCAAGAGGCGGCTGGAGCGGCTGATGGAGGAGGTGGAGGCAGAGAAACTTCCATGGGACCTGATGTAGGCAGCCCGGGCCCCCAGGGGCAAGGGAGAGCGGGGGGCCTCTTGAGGTCTGCCTCCTTCTCTAGGAACCCTGGCCGGCCCCTCTCCCAAGCCTGGCCCTGTAAAAGTGGGATTAGGGGAGGAGTCCGGTGATATCCCAGGGCCTTCAGTGACTCCTGGAACCCCTGGTGTCACCTGCAGCTACCTTGGCCGGAAGCAGGTGAACCCTGAGGAGGAAGTGGCCGTGGAAGGGCTGCCTTGCCTGGTGGTAGCTGGGTACTCCTACTGGACGCTGGCATATACCCTGAGCCTGGCGGGCGCCCGCAAGCTGCTGGCTTCCCAGCCTCTGCGTCGGATGCTGCCTGTGGATGAGTTCCTGCCCATCATGTTTGATCAGCACCCTAAGTGAGGCTCAGTGAGACTGGGGTAGGGAAGGAGCATGGCAGAGTAGGGTCATCCTGTTCAAAGAACCCACCTCAGCTCAGCTAGCCTCGAGGCCGTGTCACTTGTTCCAGTCACCAAGGAGTAGCCCCACTTAGCCCTGGAGTCACACTGACCCCAGAGTGAATCCTGTGCTACCCAAGTGGTTTTTAGTCAAATGACTCTCTGTTCCCAGCCTCAGTTTCCCCATCTGGAAAGTGGGGATAATAGAAATCGCACCTCTCAAGAGTGTTATGAGGACTAGATGGGGAGGGCAGTGAGAGGCTTCAGGCTGGCAAGTGGCCTGGGAGTAGGGGGCTGCCCCAGCCCTCCTGAGCGGCCCTCCCACCCGCAGTGAGCAGTACAAGGCACACTTCTGGCCACGGGACTTGAGGGCCTTCTCTGTCCGGCCCCTGCTCGCTGCCCCCACCCACTACGCGGGGGATGCTGAGTGGCTCAGTGACACGGAGACCTCCTCCCTCTGGGATGATGACAGCGGCCGCCTCATCAGCTGGAGCGGCTCTCACAAGACGCTGCGCGATCCCCGCCTGGACTTGGCCGGCAGCAGCGGGCACAGCCTCCATCCCCACCCCCGGGATGAGCTCTAGGTGAGGGCAAAGACAAGGCCAAGCGAAGCCTGGCCCCTGGGCCTTGGCGTTCTCTCCCCTTCTATGGCATGACTCTGAGTCTGTGCCTCCCAAACATACCTTAGCCTGTCTTCTCTGTCTCTCCCTCACTGGCTTTGTCTCTTTCTCTATCTGACTCTGTGTCTTTGGCTTCTCTGCCTCTCTCTGTCTGCTTCTAGCTCCTTCTCCTGTCTGTCTCTGGCTCTCTTTGTTTCTCTGTATCTGTCTGTATTTCTGTCTCTTTCTGTTTCTGTCTGTGTCTCTGGCTGTCCCTGGCTTCTGTCTGTATTTCTTACTGCCCAATTCTAGCCCTTCCTTCCCTCCGTCCCTCCCTTCCTTCCTTCTTTCCTCCTTCCTTTCCTCCCTTCCTCCGTTCCTTTTCCTGCCTCTCCTGCCCCACCAGGTCCAGGTGTGACTCACCAAAGGAAGGCTCAGGAGTGGGCACACCTGCCCAAGGAGCAGAGGAGGAGATTGCTGGCAGCAGCCTCCCTCAGGAGCCACAGACCCAGTGGAGACCTGGCTGCCACCTAAGCACGGCTGCTCTGCCCTCTGGGCCCCTCCCCCAGCCTTACAGCAGGGGAGACCACTCAGAGATGGATCCCATTCCCCGAAAGCCCCATAGTGAAAGGGCAGGACTCTCAGGTCCCCTCCCACTGCCCGGCCTGACTCAGGGTCTGGGGTAAGGGGAAGGAGGGGGCTCCCCAGCCTTCCATTTCAAGCTGGGCACACACCAGAAGCCCTGCTGTCCCTGAGGACTCAGCCACTGGGACCACTCTGCCCCATCTACCTCCACCTCAGCCCACTCCCCAGCTAGACGCCCAGGCGCCTGGTACGTGGGCCCCCCACCCTCTCCCCGCCACCAGTGGGAAGTGTGAGGTGCTGAGAGGAGGGCCTTACGGACCTGGTGCCCAGCACACACTTGGCCCTCAATAAACACCAGATGCTGTTTGCACATTATGCTTTTTAACTTATGAGCCTTTTTGCAGGGAGAGAGGCGGCGTATTCTATGGGTGAGCAGCTGCAGGGGCAGAGAGGGGAAGGGCAGCACGGAGGAGTAAGGTGACCCGGCATCACCTCTTGCTGGGTGGTCTTGGGTGGGTGCCATACCCTCCCTGGGTCTTAGTCTACTCATGGGTCAAGCGGGCGCGGGAAGAGAAGTAAAGTGGCCTGGCCTGGGGCCCAGCCCACAGCGTTCACCCAGTGGGGCTGCCATCGTCATCACTGATGTCATCACCAGCCTCACCTTGGTTATCGTGATCGTAACTGCGCTGGTTAAGTTGGGCCCAGACCAGACTCAGGGCTGCTGATGCCCCCGCAATTTTCATCTTCTCCTGTCCTCAGAACCCTGGCTTAGGTCCCGGTCCCGCCAGGAGACCAAGGAGTGGTTCCCTCCCATGGGAGGGGCTGGGTGAGATCCAGGGCTCCCCGCCAGCCCTAACCAGTGTGGCCGCCAGAGGGCGCAAGGTGGCAGCGCCTGGACCTTGTGGGCCGGGGCGCCCTCTGCTGGGCATCAGGCTGAGTTTGGGGAAAGGAGCATGGGTCATGTGATATCTGTCCCCTGTGCTGATGAGCCACTCACAGCAGCAGCAGGATCTTCTGCTCAGAAATGCTCTGCTTCCCAGGAGGGTCAGATTTCCCCACCTAGCAACTGCCTCCAATGCCCACGATTGCTCTGGCCATGGCTGCCCTGGCCTCCTCCAGCGGCAGGACCATGGCATGACATCTCCAGGTTTCCTTTTTCAGAGGAGCCCCATTCCCACCCCTCTTTCATGGCAGCCCCTCGACTTGGTCATGTGAGCACCCCGGTCCTTGCAGAGTCTGACAGGCACTCCCTGAGGCTGAGCCCTCTCTTGGTTCTCTCCTGGGGATGAGGTCCAGGTGGTCTGGCTTTGGTTCCAGGACCTGACATTGCTGTGGAGAGGTCTCCAGGCTGGAGCTGTGGGCTTGTTCCAAGAGTGAAAGACGTTAATTTTGAATGGCTGCGACCTTGGGCAAGTCACCTAGTCTCTGGAGGCTTCACATGCCTCCTTCATGTATTCAGTTAACATTTACTGAGCACCTCCTGTGGGCCAGGCACTAGTTTAGGTGTTGAGGATACAACATTAAATAAAGTTGACAAAAATATTCCTGACCTCGTGGGAGCGGAGGTGGCTCAAGCGATTGGGTGCCTCCTTCCCACATGGAGGTCCCGAATTCAGTTTCCGGTGCCTCCTAAAAAGAACACAAGCAGACACAGAGGGCAAAAAATGAGGGTGGTGGTGGGAAGAAATAAATAAAATAAATCTTTTTTTTTTTTTTTTTTAAAGATTTTATTTATTTATTCATTTATCCCCCCTTGCTGCTTGTGCTCGCTGGGTCAGCTAACCACGCCGTGCGGGCGGGCTTGCCTTTCACCAGGAGGCCCCGGGAACCGAACCCAGGGCCTCCCATATGGTAAACGGGAGCCCTACTGATTGAGCCACAGCCGCTTCCCATAAAATAAATCTTAAAAAAAAAATTCCTGACCTCATGGAGCTGACATTCTCGTGAGGCAGATAGACAAAAACAAATGAGTAAATAATAGATGGTTATAAGTACTATAGAGAAAAATGAGGCGGAAAGAGATAAGTGTGGTCTAAGAAGGTAACATTTGAACAAATAATTGAACAAGATGAGGGAACAAGCCACAGGGATATCTGAAGAGCTTTCCAGACAGAGAGCAGCAAATGCAAAGGTACTGAGGCAGGAGCAGACCTGGCAGGTTTAAAAGACAGCAAAGAGGCCAGGGTGCCTGGAGCAGAGTCAGCCAAGGAGGAGCCAAGGTCAGGGCCAGAGCAGGGAGGTCCTTGAGGGCCATTTGGCTTTTACTCTGAAATAAGGAGCCACTGGAGGGTGGGGGGCAGAGAAGTAACAAGATCTAGCTTATTATTTTCACATAATTACCATGGCTTTTGTATGAGAATGAACTGTAGGTGGGACCAGAGTAGAATTAGGGAGACCAGTCAGGAACCTATTGTAATAATCCAGATGAGACATGATAATGGCTCAGTCCAGAATTTACAGGAGAGGAATTGAGGATGATGTCAAGGTTTTTGGCCTGAATTACTGGAAGAATGGAACTGTCATTAAATGACATGGGGGAGAATGCGGGTGGAGATAATCTGGAGGCAGATCAAGAACTGAGATCCAGGTAAGGATGTCAAGTAGCAGTTGGACACCCAAGCCTGGAAATCAGGGATGGGTCTGGGCTGGAGAAAGAAGCTTGGAATCCTTTGACCTGACCCAAAAACCTCCCCCTGCCGCCCACCCCATCGGGTTCTGTTTCAGTAGTTTATAGTGAGGCTTGACTCTGTTTATGAACAAAACAACCCCCAGTGACTGTAAGGAGCGGACTTCCTTGGGAACTGCTGTTAAGCTCACTTTAGCAGCAACTCAAACAGTGGGCAAAATTGAAGCTCATCGCTTTACATGCCAGTATAGAAAGTTGTTTTTTTTTTTCCCCATTAAAAAATATATTGAGATGTATCATTCATACATAAACATACATAAGCAATAAGTGTATATTAAAAGTTGTGAATTTACAAAACAAACATGCATATCATCATACAGGGCTCCCATGTATCACCCCACCACCAACATTTTCCATTATTGTGAAACATTTGTTATAAACTATGAAAGAGTATCATCAAAATATTACCACTGGGAAACAGATGTGGCTCAAGAGGTTCGGCATTCGTCTACCATATGGAGAGACCGGGGTTCGATCCCCGGTACCTCCCGGTAAAAAAATATATATATATATATTACCACTAACTATATCTTACATTTGGTGTATTTAGAAATATTTAAGTCAGATTTATTGATATATAATTTACATATAGTAAAATTTACTCTTTAAAGATGAGTTTTGACAATGAAGATATGGAATATATACATCTGGCCAAAAATCCCCACCTTCTACCTCAGCTCCTGGAAACCACTGATCTGTTTTCCTTTTCTGTGTTTTCTTGTTGTTTTAATGTTTATTGTGGTAACATAACATTTTAACCACTTTCAAGTAAGCAATTCAGTGGGGCTAATTCCATTCACAGGGTTGTGCTACCATCACCACCATCCATTACCAAAACTTTTTCATCACCCAAAACAGAAACTATACTCATTAAATGTTATTTCCCCATTGCCCCCCACCCCATGTCCCTATGATTTTGCCTTTTTTCTAAACTGCCATATAAATGGAATCATACAGTATGTGGCCTTTGTGTCTGCTGTTGCCTTTTTTTTTAAATTTTAATTTAATGGATTTTATTCTTTCTCCTGGCAGGAAGACTACAGAGTTATTTTGCAAAGATTCAATAATCCTTGATCCTTCAAAGAAATGAATACAGGCTTTTTTTTTTTTTTTTTTTGAGCTACTGGGACCAGCGATTGAACCTGGGGACCTTCTATGTGGGAAGCCGGCACTCAGCCACTGAGCCACATCAGCTCCCCTGAGTTGGTTTTTTTGTTTGTTTTGCTTTTTTTTTAGTAGGCACCAGGAACCGAACCTGGGACCTTCCATGTGGGAAGCAGGCACTCAATCACTTGAGCCACATCTGCTCCCAGCACAGGCTTTTCCTTTTTTTTTTTTTTTTAAAGATTTTATTTATTTATTCATTTATCCCCCCCTTGCTGCTTGTGCTCTCTGGGCCAGCCAACCACGCCGTGCAGGCGGGCCTGCCCTCACCAGGAGGCCCCGGGAACCAAACCCGGGGCCTCCCACACGGTAAACGGGAGCCCCACTGATTGAGCCACAGCCGCTTCCCAGCACAGGCTTTTACAACACTGGATAGTCCTCAAGCCAAGCACACAATAGCCCTAGAGTAGAACAGCCAAACTATTCCACCTTCTCTCAGAAAGATGCAGGCCAATTTTTTTTTTTTTTTCTTTCAGAGATCTTGTATTCCAACCCGACTGTTGAAAAACTTACTGTAATAGTGACCAGACTGCAGCAAGTGGAGGGAAGATAACAGGCTGCCATCAGCCCACTTACTGTGTGGGTCCTGTGTCAGGCTCCTTTCACCCAGCATAATGCTCCTGGGAACCATCCATGCTGTTACTCGTACCAGTATTCATTCTTTTTTGTTGCTGCATTGTAGTCCACTGTACGGGTCTACCAGTTTACCCATTCATCATTGATGGACATTTGGTTGTGTCTAGTTTGGTGTTATTATGAATAAAGCTCCTATAAATATTTGCGCATGGGTCTTTGGATATAAGTATTCATTTCTGGGGAAGTAAATACCTAGGAGAAAAATGGCTAGGTTAAGCAGTTAGTGGAAGTTTAACTTTATAATAGACATCCCCAAACCATTTGGGAATCTTAAAAAATCTGTTAAGATGGTGGTTTTTCTAAAAATCTGCTTCCTGACTTAGATAGCAAGTAGTACTTTTTCTCATTAACTCAATAGCATAAGTACCTTTGGGCTCCTCGACGGCATATGGGCTGTTGGCTGCTTTACTAAATGGTCCCAAGCTGCCATGCTTTCTGAACTCCTTTGTTTTTTTTTTTTTTTTTTTAACTTTATTTTGTACATTTAATAATTGAAAATATAAACAATTAAAAACTAAAAAGTAAACACAGATGAATAAATATATACATTTCTCAATTAAATGTAATGGATACATATAATTTTTTTTTTTTTTTGAATCAAACAATATATTACACAATATATTTGGTTCATAGTAATGCATTCATACAGTATTTGTCCTTTTGTGTCTGGCTTGCTTCACTCAACATAATGTCCTCCAGGTTCATCCATGTTGCCATATGCTTTATTATTATTATTATTATTATTAGTATTATTATTATTTTTACCAGGAGGTTCCAGGGATCGAACCCAGGTCCCTCCATATGGGAGACGGGCACCCAACTGTTTGAACCACATCTGTCCCCCTGCCATATGCTTAATGACTTCATTTCTTCTTACAGCTGCATAATATTCCATCGTGTGAATAGACCACAGTTTGTTTATCCATTCATCTGTTGATGGACACCTGGGTTGTTTCCAACTTTTCGCAATGGTGAATAATGTGGCTATGAACATCGGTGTGCAGCTGTCTGTTCGTGTCACTGCTCTCAGTTTTTCTGGGTATACACCCAGCAGTGTTATTGCAGGGTCACATGGCAAGTCTATATCCAACTTCTTTAGGAACTGCCAAACAGTCCTCCATAGTGGTTGTACCATCCTGCATTCCCACCAACAGTGAAGAAGTGTTCCTATCTCTCCATATCCTCTCCAACACTTGTAGTTCTCTGTCTTTTTTTTTTTTTTCTTTACATCTTATTTTGAAATCATTTTTTTTTACTTTATTTTGTACATTTAATAATTCAAAACATAAGCAATTAAAAACTAAAAAGTAAACACAGATGAATAAATATATACATTTCTCAATTAAATGTAATGGATACATGTAAATTTTTTTGTTTTGTTTTTTGTTTGTTTTTTTGTTTTTTTTTTGTGTGTGAATCAAACAATATATTACACAATATATTTGGTTCATAGTAATGCATTCATACAGTATTTGTCCTTTTGTGTCTGGCTTGCTTCACTCAACATAATGTCCTCCAGGTTCATCCATATTGCCATATGCTTTATGACTTCATTTCTTCTTACAGCTGCATAATATTCCATCGTGTGAATAGACCACAGTTTGTTTATCCATTCATCTGTTGATGGACACCTGGGTTGTTTCCAACTTTTGGCAATGGTGAATAATGTGGCTATGAACATCGGTGTGCAGATGTCTGTTCGTGTCACTGCTCTCAGTTCTTCTGGGTATATACCCAGTAGTGGTATTGCAGGGTCACGTGGCAAGTCTATTTTCAGCTTCTTTAGGAACTGCCAAACAGTCCTCCATAGTGGTTGTACCATCCTGCATTCCCACCAACAGTGCAGAAGTGTTCCTATCTCTCCACATCCTCTCCAACACTTGTAGTTCTCTGTCTTTTTAATAGTGGCCATTCTGATAGGTGTGAAATGATATCTCATTGTAGTTTTGATTTGCATTTCCCTAATCATGAGTGATGTTGAGCATTTCTTCATGTGTTTTTTTTTTGCCATTTGTATTTCTTCTTTGGAGAAATGTCTATTCAAGTCTTAGGCCCATTTTTTAATTGGGTCATTTGTCTTTTTATTGTTGAGCTGTAACATTTCTTTATATATCCTGGATATTAAACCCTTATCAGATATGTGATTTCCAAATATTTTTTCCCATTGAGTTGGCTGCCTTTTCACCCTTCTCACAAAGTCCTGTGAGGTGCAAAAGTGTTTAATTTTGAGGAGGTCCCATTTATCTACTTTTTCTTTTGTTGCATATGCTTTGGGTGTGAGGTCCAAGAAACCACCACCTACTACAAGGTCTTGAAGATGTTTCCCTACATTTTCTTCCAGTAGTTTTATGGTCCTGGCTTTTATATATAGATCTTTGATCCATTTTGAGTTGATTCTTGTATAGGGGGTGAGATAGGGGTCCTCTTTCATTCTTTTGGTTATAGATATCCAGTTCTCTCAACACCATTTGTTGAAGAGACTGTTTTTTCCCATCAGCGTGGGCTTGGTAGGTTTGTCAAAAACCAGTTGACTGTATAGGTGAGGGTTTGTTTCTGGATTCTCAATTCTATTCCACTGATCGGTATGTCTATCTTTATGCCAGTACCATGCTGTTTTGACCACTGTAGCTTTGTAATATGTTTCAAGTTCAGGCAGTGAAATTCCTCCCACATTGCTCTTCTTTTTTAGAAATACTTTTGGCTATTTGGGTGCACTTACCCTTCCAGATGAATTTGGTAATTGCCTTCTCTAATTCTGTAAAGTAAGCTGTTGGGATTTTGATTGGTATTGCATTGAATCTATAAATCAGTTTGGGCAAGATTGACATCTTCATGATATCTAGTCTTCCAATTCATGAACACGGAATGTCTTTCCATTTGTTTAGGTCTTTTTAAATTTCTTTTAGCATTGTTTTGTAGTTTTCTGCATATAGGTCCTGTACTTCCTTGGTTAAATTAACTCCTAGGTATTTGAGTCTTTTTGTTGCTATTGAAAATGGAATTTTCCTCCTGATTTCCTCCTCAGATTGTTCAGTACTAGTGTACAAAAACATTACTGATTTTTGCGTGTTGATCTTATATCCTGCCACTTTGCTGAACTCATTTATTAGTTCAAGTAGCTTTGTTGTGGATACTTCAGGATTTTCTAAATACAGGATCATGTCATCCACAAACAGTGAGAGTTTTACTTCCTCTTTTCCTATTTGGACACCTTTAATTTTTTTGTCTTGTCTAATTGCCCTCGCTAGAACTACTAGTACAATGTTGAATAACAATGGTGACAGTGGGCATCCTTGTCTTGTTCCTGATCTTAGGGGGAAAGCTTTCAACCTTTCCCCATTGAGTATGATGTTGGCTGTGGGTTTTTCAGATATGCCTTTTATCATATCGAGGAATTTTCCTTTTATTCCTATCTTTTGAAGTATTTTTATCAAAAAAGGATGTTGGATTTTGTCGAATGCCTTTTCTGCATCTATTGAGATGATCATGTGGTTTTTTTCCCTCAATTTGTTAATGTGGTATATTACATTGATTGATTTTCTTATGTTGAACCAGCCTTGCATGCCAGGAATAAATCCCACTTGGTCGTGATGGTGTTGTATAAGTCTTTTGATATGCTGTTGGATTCGATTTGCAACTATTTTGTTGAGAATTTTTGCATCTATGTTCATGAGAGAGATTGGTCTGTAATTTTCTTTTCTTGTGGAATCTTTATCTGGTTTTGGTATTAGGGTGATGTTGGCTTCATAAAATGTGTTGGGTAGTTTTCCCTCCTCTTCAATTTTTTGGAAGAGTTTAAACAGGATTGGTGTTAATTCTTTTAGAAATGCTTGGTAGAATTCACCTGTGAAGCCATCTGGTCCTGGACTTTTCTTTGCTAGGAGATTTTTGATGACGGATTCAATCTCCTTAATTGTAATTGGTTTGTTAAGTCCTTGTATTTCTTGTTTTGTCAGTGTAGGTTGTTTATGAGTTTCTAGAAATTTGTCCATTTCATCCAGGTTGTCTAGTTTGTTGGCATATAGTTTCTTATAACATCCTCTTATGATTCTTTTTATTTCTGTGAGGTCATTTGTAATTCCCCCCCTTTCATTTCTGATTGTATTTATTTGCATCTTCTCTCTTTTTTTCTTTGTTAGTCTAGCGAGGGGTTTGTTAATTTTATTGATCTTCTCAAAGAACCAGCTTTTGGTTTTGTTGATTTTTTCTATTGCTTTTCTTTTTTTTTTTAACCGGGAGGTACCGGGGATCGAACCCCGGTCCCTCCATATGGTAGACGGACGCCGAACCTCTTGAGCCACATCCGTTTCCCAAAGGAGATGGTCAGTGTTTTTTTTTTTTTTTTTTTTTTTTTACCGGGAGGTACCGGGGATCGAACCCTGGTCTCTCCATATGGCAGATGGACGCCGAACCTTTGAGCCACGTCCGTTTCCCTTTCTATTGCTTTTCTGTTCTCATTTTCATTTATTTCTGCTCTAATAATTATTATTATTTTTTTCCTTCTTTTTGCTTTGTGATTGGTTTGCTGTTCTTTTTCTAGTTTCTCAAGTTGTTCAGTTAAATCTTTGAGTTTAGCTCTTTCTTGTTTCTTAATATAGGCATTTAGGACTATAAATTTCCCTCTCAAGACTGCCTTTGCTGTATCCCATAAGTTTTGATATGTTGTGTTCTCATTTTCATATGTCTCAATGTATTTACTGATTTCACTTGCAATTTCTTCTTTGACCCACTGAATATTTAGGAGTGTGTTGTTCAGTTTCCACACATATGCAAATTTCCTTTTTTCCTGTTATTGATTTCTAGTTTCATTCCATTATGATCTGAGAAGGTGCTTTGTATAATTTCAATCTTTTTATATTTATTGAGAACTGTATTGTGACCTAACATGTGGTCTATCCTGGAGAAAGATCCATGGGCACTTGAGAAGAAAGTATAACCCGCTGAGTTTGGATGCAGTGTTCTGTATATGTCTTTAGGTCTAACTTGTTTATCATATTGTTCAAGTTCTCTGTTTCCTTGTTGATCTTCTGTCTAGTTGTTCTATCTAATGATGTGAGAGGGGTGTTGAAGTCTCCGACGATTATTGTGGAAATGTCTATTTCTCCCTTCAGTTTTGCCAGTGTTTGTCTCATATATTTTGGGGCACCCTGGTTAGGTGCGTAGATATTTATGACTGTTATATCTTCCTGGAGATCGTCCCTTTTATTAATATATAACGGCCTTCCGCATCTCTTATCACTTTTTTGCATTTGAAGTCTGTTTTGTCTGATATTAGTATAGCTACCCCTGCTCTTTTCTGTTTACTATTCGTATGGAGTATCTTTTTCCAACCTTTTACTTTCAGCCGGCTTGTATCCTTGGATCTGAGGTGAGTTTCTTGTAAGCAGCATATGGATGGCTCATGTTTTTTTATCCATTCTGTCAGCCTGTATCTTTTTTTTTTTTTTTTTTTTTTTACCGGGAGGTCCCGGGTATCGAACCCGGGTCCCTCCATATGGGAGACGGACGCCCAACCATTTGAGCCACATCCGTCCCCCCGCCTGTATCTTTTGATTGGGGAACTTAATCCACTCACATTCAATGATATTACTGAAAATGCACTATTTATTTCCTCCATTTTATTCTTTGGTTTTCATATGTCATCTTGTTTTTTTTTTTTCAAAGATTTTATTTATTCATTTATCCCCCCCTTGCTGCTTGTGCTCGCTGGGTCAGCTAACCACGCCACGCGGGCGGGCTTGCCTTCACCAGGAGGCCCCGGGAACCAAACCCAGGGCCTCCCATATGGTAAACGGGAGCCCTACTGATTGAGCCACAGCCGCTTCCCTGTCATGTTGTTTTTGTCTCTCTTTTTACTCTTTTGGTTATCCTTTATGCTTTTCTTTCTTCTATACTCTTCTCCAAGCCTCTCTCTCCTGTCTTTTTCTTTCAGGTTCTAAGGCTTCCTTTAATATTTCCTGCAAAGGTGGATTCTGTTTTGCACACTCTCTTAGTTTCTGTTTGTTTGTGAATACTTTATATTCACCTTCATATTTGAAGGACAGTTTTGCTGGATAAAGAATTCTTGGCTTGGGGTCGGATGTAGCTCAACTGGTTGGGCGTCCGTCTCCCATATGGAGGGACCCGGGTTCGATTCCCAGGACCTCCCGGTAAAAAAAAAAAAAAAAAAGAATTCTCGGCTGGCAGTTTTTCTCTTTCAGTTTCCTAATTGTATCATACCACTGTCTTCTTGCCTCCATGGTTTCTGAAAAGAAATCTGCACTAAGTCTTCCTGGACCTCCATTGTATGTGATCGTTTGCTTCTCTCTTGCTGCTCTGAGAATTTTCTCTTTATCTTTTACATTTGACATTCTGAATAATATGTGTCTTGTTGTAGGTCTATTTGGATTTATTCTGATTGGGTACGGTGTGCTTCTTGGACATGTAAGTTCATTTCTTTTGTGAGAGTTGGGAAATTTTCAGCTATTATTTCCTCAAATACTCTTTCTGCCCCTTTTCCTTTCTCTTCTCCTTCTGGAACTCCCATGACACGTATGTTCTTGTGTTTTGAGTTGTCATTTAACTCTCTGAGCCCCTGCTCATTTTTTTCCATTCTTTTCTCCCTTCAATTTTAGTTGCTCTATCTTCAGACAATAAGTATCTCTGATAGTTATTCAGAGAATAAGTATCACTTATTCTTTCTTCTATCATTTCGAGTCTGCTGTTATATGCCTCAAAAATGTTTTTGACTTCACCTATTGTGTCTTTCATTCCCATGAACTCCGTTACTTTTCTGTTCAGGATTTCAAATTCTTCTTTGCGTTCGCTCAGTGTCTTCTTGATGTCATTGATCTCTTTAACTATATTGTCTTTCATCTCATTAATTTGATTTTGGAAATTTGTGCTCATCTCACTTATTAGTTCTCTCAAATTCTGCATCTCTTCTGGGACTTTGCTGTATTCCTTTTCTTGGGCCATGTCTTCTATTTTCTTAGTATGGCTCATAATCTTTTGCTGGTGCTTAGGCATGTGGTTAGTTTGTATTTTACTTAGATGCTCTATCTCTTTCTCTTTTATGGGGTTTTAGTGGCAGGAGGCTGTTAGTTACCACCGCTCTTTGATTTTTGGCTCAACCTTGATTGTTAGGATTGTTCTGCTGGTTGCTCAAAACTAGGCACTGGACCCAGTAATTGGTTGTAGAGTCGTTTCCTAGGGCCTTGGGCAGGGAGGCTATAGAGGCCAGGAAAAGCCCCTCTTACTTATTGATTTTCTTATGTGCACGTCCTTGGTCTGCCAGGAGATGGCGCTTGCTGGCAGCTCTCAATTCAATGCCTGGTCTGAGCATATTTGTTGTGACACAGACCAGATCAATGTGATAGAGCTTCCTGTCTGGGGGCTAAGAGCCTTGTAATTCAAACTTTCTGAGACAGTTCTCCAGACTTCTCTCGTAGCACCCCCCTTTTCCCAGCTAGGAAATATTTCCACTCCCTTCTGAATCCTCAACAATCAGTCCCTGTTAGTAGAGGATGAGATTGGGAGGTTTGTATATCTTTAGCTCCTTGCAGGCTCCAAGGCAAACAATGGCGCAGCCCCACCCGGCCTGGAAGGGCTCTCAGGACCGGGCAGACCAAACCTGGGAGTCCAAAGCAGGGTCAGCCCCAGGCTCTCTCTCCCCTCTCCCGTGGTGTCCTCAACAATTAGTCCAGGCTAGAAGAGAGGGAGGTTGCGAGAATCGGATTTCTCCAGTCCTTTCCGGGCTCCCAGGGCAAACCGCCGTGTGGAAGGGTCCGTGGGGCTCTGCAGCCCAAATTCCAGGTCCGAACCTGAGTCAGCCTAAGGCTGTGTCCCTCTCTCTCCCCTTTCCGGGAGTGGCAGATCCCTGAAGCCCCCTTTGTCTGTGGTGGCAGGTCCAGGGGCCCGAGAATTCTGAAGAGTGTGAGGGAGGGTGCCGGCAGCAGCAGAAGCTGCTACTTGCAACTCACAGTTCTGTAGTCGCGATTTCCCTCTTCTATCCCTCTCTCCTCTGGGTGGTGTGCAGCCTTCACCTGCTGTCCTAAACCCTAGAAGATCTTTTTCGGGGCTGTTTCCGCTTGTCCTCTAGCTATTTTTCTGGAGAAGAGATTCCCGTGTCTTACTAGTCTGCCATCTTCCCGGAAGTCCTCTCCTTTGTTTTTAAAGTTTTTCTGCCTCCTTCCTCATCCTGATAACCAGGATGAAGGACATGGACTCTGGAATGTGGCATATGTGCTTTGGAGTATGTTGGGCACGTTATTTAGTCTCTCTGAATCTCCAGTTCCCCATCTATAAAATGATACAATACTGCCTTGTGATGTGCAGGTAATGCAGAGAGAGTGCCATTGTTATTTTAGCATTCGTTGTGATTATCCTAGAGCAATGAGTGAGGATGGTTTCTGCTGCCAGGAACAAAAAAACACAACTCAAACTGACTTAAATGAGAAGGACATGTATTGGCTGACATAACAGAGGGAGGCGGGCTTCTGGATTGACCTAATTTGGGAGCCCAGGCTGTTTCCTTGGGTGTCTTTCTGGCCCCTGTGTTGGCATCATCCTCAGGCTGGTGGCAAGATGGCTGTTTCCATTCCCCACATCATGTCCTGGCACAGAAATACATCCAGTGGAAAGAAGAGGGTCACTTCTAGAAGCCCTCCTGGAAAGACCCCCAGCAAACCTCTTCCTTCACATGGGCCCGAATTGGGTCATATGCTGTTATGGGTTGAATTTTGCCCGCCCTCCACCTAATATGTTAAAATCCTTGGCCTCATGAACGTGACCCCATCTGGAAATAAGATCTGTGAGGATGTGATTAGTTAAGATGAGGCCAAACCATTAGGGAGGGCTTCATCCAATACAACTGGTGTCCTTAAAGCAGAGGAAATTTGGACACAGTCGATAAGACAGGAATAAAGGGAGTTAGTCATGTCGAGTCATGCTGCTACAAGGCAAGGAGCGCCACGGATTGCCTGCCAGCTACTCACCACAAGCACGGGAACGGCATGGAACAGATCCTCCCCTTAAGAGGAAGCATGGCCCTGCGGATTCCTGGACTTCAGACTTCTAGCTTCCTGGACTGATGTTTTCTTTTTTTGTTTGTTTGTTTGTTTTTAGTTTTTTCAGTTTTATTTTATATACAAAGAACTAGCATTGTTTTAGTCTGGTAGATGTCCTGGACACTCCATTCAAGGAAGATCAATTAGTCCAACTTGATGAAGCCTATATCCTTCGCATACTGACGGAAACACTGGCGGCACATATTGAGACCATACTGCCAAATTAGACCATGTCGGTTTGAGCAGACACAGCAAGAGCGGGAGCCCTGGCCGAATTTTCGTGGATGGCTCCAGTAAAGCTGCTGGTGACCCATCTTGCTCTCAGGGCGCAACGAGGGAAAAGGTGGACTGTTTTTTTTTTTTTTTTACCGGGAGGTCCCGGGGATCGAACCCAGATCCCTCCATATGGGAGATGGACGCCCAACCATTTGAGCCACATCTGTCCCCTGGACTGTTGTTTTAACCCCACTAGTCTGTGCTTTGTTACGTACAGCAGCCCTGGCAAACTAAGACACACACCCATATCTGAATCAATCGCTGACCATTGCTGCCAAGGGGGTGCGATCACACCTGGACCAATCAGACTCCTCCTCAGAGCTCGGCGGGGCCCTGCTTCCTCTGAGCCTGACTTCCCAGTCAGTGGGCCGCTGCACCTGGGGCAAGTGAGTCACTAGATGTTGACCCCTTGGTCCTCAGGGCAGCTGGGCAAGGCTTGTGATGGCCCTGGGTGGAACAGGGTCCTGTGGATGGTAGCTGCATGGCTGAGGTGGCGCTCTACCGCCTGGGCATCTATTTAAGCAGCCAGCCACAGAAGGCACCACTGCCCGTCCTGGACAGGGGGCCCATGGACCTCTTGTTGGAGAAGGAGTTCTGGTCCACATGCTCCAGGGGCAGCTCGTGCTCTAGCAGGCACAGCTCCCGGTGGCTCCCCGGCTCCACCTTCACAGAGGACCTCCTACCCCTCTGCACTGACTTGCCCTCTGACAGGCACCTGAGGGAGCTGCAGGTGACGGCCTGAACAAGCATGTCCATTCTACAATTTAAAGGCTCATCTTTATTCTGAAATACTTAGCGTGGGCAAGTGCCATTGGATTAAAAATCCATTTACGAAATCACAGGAATTCCACCATTCCATTTGCCAAGGAAATAAAGAGTTGTTCCAGTCTTTGAATGTGATTTCAATTGTTGGAAAATTTTGAATGATTAAAAATGGCTTAAATTTTGTATCACCTGCTTATGTAAACAAAGGTTCTCATTAATAGTGACTGTCAAGAATTTGAAGAGATTGTCATTAAAAAAGTTATAATCCTGGGAGCAGATGTGGCTTGGTGTTTGAATGCCAGCTCCCACATATGAGGTCCCGGTTCAATCCCTGGCCTTGGTACCTCAAAACAACAACAACAACAACAACAACAACAAAAAGTTATAATCCTGACAACTGAAAATAACTGGAATATAGATTTTGCTTTATATCAGTGTTACATTTCCTGAACTTGATAACTGTACTTAATGTGGCTACATAAAAAAAATATCCTTGTTCTTAGGAGATTTACATGGAAGTATTAAATGTTAAAGGAGCATCATGATGTATGCAACCTAATCTCAAATGTGTAGAAAATAGATAATACAGATAAATGTATAGATACTTGATAGATAAATAGATAGAATATGTAACAAATATGGCAAATGTTAAAAGCTGGGTATCTGGGTAGGGAGTCCATTGCAGTTCTCTCTATTGTTTTTTGATTAATTTTGTGACTTTCCTGTAAGTTTGAAATTATTTAAAAAAAATTTTTAAAGTTATTATCCAGAATTGTGTGTTGCCATTTCAAACATGAAACCTGATATAAAAAGTTATTTTCACAGAAGTAAGCTCAGGTTTCTCATTTAAGACTTTAAAAATGTTTTTTGGAAGTTATAGCTTCCCTGATACTTTATATTACAGCTTCTAATTAGACTATTTATTACGAAGAATGTTATGAAAATTTTACCTAGTCCCCCAAATGCTCCTCAGTCCTCGCCAGAATACCCATAAGCTGTGTAAACATTTTAGTTTTCTATATGTGCCCTGCTGTGGAAAAGTTCAGGAAGCTTTGCCTTGAGGCAGAACAATTACTATGGGGAGGCCAGGGAAATTGGGGGAAAAAAAGGGAAGAGGAGAAAATGAGTCATATGGGCAAAATCTACCTTTATGGCACCTCTTCTGGGCTGACTGCTTCTGTTCTGCTCAGACCCCCAAAGCTTGGTACAACTGTAGAGACAAGGGGATTTCCTATGGGTAAATGGCAGTAGCTTTGGGGCATTGGCTGTTTGCTTTATTGGGGAATTTTTCTGTCTCCCTTCTTGTCTCTTAGTGGAATTCTAGATGCTGGGGAAGAGCCCTCCCTGAGTGATGGCTGTTTCTGCAAACCTTGGTGTGGTCCTGAGAGCCACAGTTGAGTTCTACCTCTGCCCTTTCCTAGCTCTGTGACTTTGGGCAAGCGACCTGGCCTCTCTGAGCCTTAGCTTTCTGCTTTATAAAATGGGCTTAAAATCTTGCCACCCTCACAGGTGCTATGAAAATTCACTGAGCTAATGCAGGTGAAGCAGTGAGCATGGTGCCTGGCACAGAGGGAATGCTCCATCAACAGTCAGAGCATCATGGTGAGACTTCAGATGAGGACCAAGCAAACGATGGAGTGAATCAAGGTCAGAGGAAAGACGGGTGGGGGGTGGTTCTGGAAACATAAGATAGTCTAGCTGCCAGTTGCAGCTCTGCCACTTAATTGTGTGTGACCATAGGCCAAGTTCTCTCTGAGTCTCAGTGTTCTGCTCTATCAGAGGAAGGGGCATTACTAGCTTCGCTCACCAAGATCTCTCCCAGACAGACTGGGAGGTGGGTCTCGAACTTTAGAGTGTTCCTGGATGGAAGTAACTGTTAATAAGGCCCTTGGACAAATGGAGGGGCCAGAGCTTAGCTTCTCTGAGGCATCTGCCTGCTCAGAGTTGCAGGAAGGGCTGGGCTCTGAGAACAAGACCTGACAGCTCCTTCTTCATGGGTACTTTTTCTATCTGATAAGGGAAGCCCATGTTCATCATTGAAATTTAGCAAAACAAAAAGAGGAAGATCATGTCGCTAATGAGCACGTTGTTCTCCCCCTGTGTAACCCCGGGGACCCCCTGTGTGGTGTAGAACACTCTGAATGTCCTGTGGTTGCCTAGGACCAGCTTCGTGGTCTGTAAGTTCCCTAATAAACTGCTATATGGAGTGGCCTGCTTCATTTTTCTGTCTTAAGAGCCCCTTAGACTTTGGCAGAAACTATTCTGTGGGTTCATAGCCAGACAACCGGCGAGCTAGCCAGGAGACTGAAAATGAAACAAGCCGAGGGAAACGGGCATCCTCCGACAGTGTCACGCTTGGCAGGGGCAGTCCCAGGGTGGCCGACCTCCAGTGTGCAGGGGGGCGTAGCCTGCCTCCTAGAACAGTTTGGCCCAGTGTGGGCATGCCCTGAAAGTGCCAGCTGGAGTGTTATTTGTCCTGAAGGGAAACCTGGGGTCAAATGGAAACCACAAGGAAAAGAAGTAATTTTTGCCATCACATGGCCATTGTTATGGGCAGTTAGCTATACTACCAACGCCAGGTTAAAGGTAGAAGCTGAAGTGAGGAGATTAGAAGAGGATTTAGCTCTAGGAAGGGATATTAGGTTAGCACGAGTTAGCAAAGAAGGTACAAACCCAATCGGGACAATTAGTAGTAATGGCATGTCAAATTGAGAAAATGTATGGAGGAAGGATGCCACAGTGGCAGGCCCAAGGTTTATCCAGAGGGAAGGCTGGGATCTCTGGGAGAGTGCAGAAGAGGGAGAATGGGAGGAGGAAATGGAAATCAAAGATGAGCCTAAACAAGTAAGGACATTTAATAACTACAAAAATGAAAGCAACTATGGATCCAGGTGACCCTTGGGAAGAGATCCCTGCTCAGAAGCAAACAGTAACGATGGCGTATACCCCTGCAGAATTAGTAGAATGAACAGAAAAGTGTAAACAGAAGGGCTGAGAGAGAACAGCCACTGGTTTACTAAGATTATGGAATGTAGAGGGAGATGACATTATTATTTCCAGAATGGAAATGGCAAAAATGGCCAGCAGAACTACGCATCCCTTTCTTCATTATCATCTTTTTTTTTTTAAGATTTATTTTATTTATTTCTCCTCACCCCCTTGTTGTTTGCACTTGCTGTGTCTGTTGTCTTCCTTGTTTCTTTAGGAGGCACCGGGAACTGAACCCAGGAACTCCGATGTGGGAGGGAGGCGCCTAATCGCTTGAGCCACCTCTGTTCCCTGCTTTGTTGTGTCTCTCGTGTTTTTTCTTCTTGTGTCTCTTGTTGTGTCAGCTTGTTGTGTCAGCTTGACATGCCTGCCCATCGCGTCAGCTCGCTGTCTTGCTCATTTTCTTTAGGAGGCACCAGGAACCTCTGCTCCCTGCTTTGTTGTGTCTTTCATTATGTTTTTCTTTTTGTGTCTCTTGTTGTGTCAGCTTGCCATGCCTTCCCATTATGCCGTTATGCCTTTCACCTTGTCTTCTTTAGGAGGTACCAGGAACCGAACCACATACCTCCCATGTAGTAGGTGGGAGCTCAGTAGCCTGAGCCACATCTGCTTCCCCATCAGCATCTTTACCAGGCACAGCAATGACCCAATGGCATCCAAAATTTATTGGTGCATTTTAGCTGCAAAATTGGCTTGGCCTAATGGAAGGAATATGCTGTTCACAATAGGCAGATGGTCATCTATGGAAGAATTATAGGATATAGTCAGAGAACTAAGAATGAAGTATGCAGCATATGCTGAACACTTTCGTGGACCTGAAGATGAGCTGTTCAATGCCAGTATGAAGGATAAAATCCTCCAAACCGTGCCCCCAGCCAGACATGGGGCATTATTAGCTATTTTAAACCTACTAGTCAGCCAGGCCGTTCATTGGGTGGCACCAGCAATAGCAGACTTGGGTGAGACAGAAAGAATATATCCAAAAGGGTAAGAAAAATAACCAAAGAGACCTTGCAAGGGGAGGGGCAGAGGGGGCCTGTATGTGTAACCCATAAACAATTATGGGCTTTTTTTTTTTTTTTTTTTTTTTTGAGGTAGGAGTTTTTTGTTTTTTTTTAACAAATCAGTTTGATTGATACATATTCATAAAGCATACAATTCATCCAAAGTGTACAATCAATGGTATTTGGAATAATCACATAGTTGTGCACAATTTCTCCCAGCATCATTTGTTGAGACTGTTTTGTCCCATTAATATGGCTTTGGTAGGTTTGTGGAAAACCAGTTGGCTGTATAGGTGAGGATTTATTTCTGGACTCTCAGTTCTATTCCACTGATCGATGTGTCTATCTTTATGCCAATACCATGCTGTTGTGACCACTGTAATTTTGTAGTATGTTTCAAGTTCAGGCAGAGAAATTCCTCCCACATCACTCCTCTATTTTAGAATGCTTTTGGCTACTCTGGTGCACTTTCCCTTCCAAATGAATTCGGTAATTGCCTTTTCTATTTCTGTAAAGTAGGCTGTTGAAATTTTGATTGGTATCACATTGAATCTGTAAATCAGTTTGGGTAAGATTGATGTCTTCTCGATATTTAGTCTTCCAATTCATGAACACAGAATGTCTTTCCCTTTGTTTAGGTCTTCATTGATTTCTTTTAGCATTGTTTTGTAGTTTTCTGCATATAGATCGTACTTCTTTGGTTACATTGATTCCTAAGCATTGAGTCTTTTTGTTGCTATTGTAAATGGAATTTCCCCCCTGATTTCCTCCTTCATTTCTTCTTACAGCTGCATAATATTCCATCGTGTGAATAGACCACAGCTTGTTTATCCATTCATCTGTTGATGGACACCTGGGTTGTTTCCAGCTTTTGGCAATCGTGAATAATGGGGCTATGAACATCGGTGTGCAGATGTCTGTTTGTGTCACTGCTCTTAGTTCTTCCAGTAGTGGTATTGCTGGGTCACGTGACAAATCTATATTCAACTTCTTTAGGAACTGTCAAACAGCCCTCCACAGTGGCTGTACCATTCTGCATTCCCACCAACAGTGAAGAATTGTTAAGAACCCAGGATCTCCTATGTGGTAGGCGGGTGTCCAACTGCTTGAACCACATCTGCTTCCCCCCATCTATTTTTTTTTTTAAAGATTTATTTATTCCCTGCTCCTCGTTGTTTTGTGCTTGCTGTCTGCTCTCTGTGTCCATTTGCTGTGTGTTCTTCTGTGTCTGCTTGTCTTCTCTTTAGGTGGCACTGGGAACCAATCCTGGGACCTTCCTGAGTGGGAGAGAGGCGCTCAATCTCTTGCACCACCTCTCTACTGCGTCTCTTATGGTCTCTCCTCTGTGTCTCTTTTTGTTGTGTCATCTTACCAGCACTCCATGCAGGCCAGCTTGCCTTCACCAGGAAGCCCCGGGAATCGAATCCTAGACCTCATATGGTAGATGGGAGCCCAATCCCTTGAGCCATATCCGCTTCCCCCATCTATTATTGATTTCCAGTTTCATTTCATTATGATCTGAGAAGGTGCTGTGTATAATTTAATTTTTTTTTTTTAATGTTTATTGAGACCTGCCTTGTGACCTAACATGTGGTCTATCCTGGAGAAAGATCCATGAGCACTTGAGAAAAATGTATAACCTGCTGAGTTTGGGTGCAACATTCTGTATCTGTCTGTTAGGGCTAGCTCGTTCATCATATTGTTCAAGTTCTCTGTTTCCTTGTTGATCTTCTGTCTAGTTGTTCTTTTTTTTTTTTAAAGATTTTATTTATTTATTCATTTATCCCCCCCTTGCTGCTTGTGCTCGCTGGGTCAGCCAACCACGCCGTGCGGGCGGGCCTGCCCTCACCAGGAGGCCCCGGGAACCGAACCCGGGGCCTCCCATATGGTAAACGGGAGCCCTACTGATTGAGCCACAGCCGCTTCCTGTCTAGTTGTTCTAATGATGTGAGTGGGGTGTTGAAGACTCCAACGATTATTATAGAGATGTCTATTTCTTCCTTTAGTTTTGCCATAATTTGCCTCATGTATTTTGGGGCACCCTGGTTAGGTGCATAGATATTTATGACTGTTATTTCCTCCTGGTGGATTGTCCCTTTTATTAATATATAATGGCTTTTATATCTCTTATAGGGGTCGGATGTAGCTCAACTGGTTGGGCATCCATCTCCCATATGGAGGGACCCGGGTTCGATCTCCGGGACCTTCCGGTAAAAAAAAAAAAAATCTCTTATAACTATTTTGCATTTGAAGTCTGTTTTGCCAATATTAGTATAGCTACCCCTGCTCTTTTTTGGTTACTATTAGCATAGAGTATCTTTTTCCAACCTTTCACTTTCAGCTAGTTTGTATCCCTGAGTCTGAGGTGAGTCTCTTGTAGGCAGTATATGGATGGCTCATTTTTTTTAATCCATTTTGTCAGCCTAAATCTTTTTTTTTTTTTTAGTTTTTTTTATTTTTTATTTCTTTCTTTCTCCCCACCCCCTAGTTGTTTGCATTTGTTGTATCTGTTTGTTGTGTCCTGGTCTTCTTTTTTTTTTTAAGAGGCACTGGGAACTTAACCCGGGAACTCCGATGTGAGAAGGAGGTGCCTAATCACTTGAGCCACCTCTGCTCCCTGCTTTGTTTTGTCTCTCATTATATTTTCCTCATGTCTCCTGTTGCATCATCTGTTGCATCAGCTCCCAACACCTACCTGTCGGGTCAGCTTGCTGTCTTGCTCGTTTTCTTTAGGAGGCACCAAGAACCGAACCTGGGACCTCCCATGTGCTTGGCAGGAACTCAATCGCTTGAGCCACATCCACTTCCCAGCCTAAATCTTTTGACTGGGGAGTTTGATCCATTCACATTCAATGATATTACTGTAAATGCATTATTTACTTCCACCATTTTATTCTTTGGTTTTTGTATTAGTCAGCCAAAGGGGTGCTAATGCGAAATACCAGAAATGGATTGGTCTTTATAAAGGGTATTTATTTGGGGCAGAAGTCCACAGTTACCAGGACATAAAGCATAAGTTTCTTCTCTCACCAAAGTCCATTGCCATGTGTTGGAGCAAGACAGCTGCCGACGTTTGTCAGGGTTCAGGCTTCTTGGGTTCCTTTCTTCCCAAGGCTGGGTTTCTCTCTGGGTTTAGCTCCTCCGTTTCCTCCACAAGGTCAGCTGTAGTCGATCAGGCGAACAGCTCACTTCTCTTCTCCTGGGGCCTTCTTTCCAACATCAAAACTCCAACATCAAAAACTGCTTCTCTAAAAACTGCTCTGTCTTTTCCTTGCCTCTTATATTCAATTCTCCCACACACCAAGGGGTGGGGCTCAACGCCCTACTGACATGGCCCCGTCAACGCCCTAATCATAACTTAATCATGCCTGAATTAACAGATCAGTTTACAATCATGATCCAATTATGTTTTTGGAATTCATAATTACATTAAATTGCCCAACGGCTACAGTTTTCATATGTTATACCTTATTTTTGTCTGTCTTTTTACTCTTTTGGTTATCCTTTCTAATATTCTTTCTTCTATATTTTCCTCTAAGCATCTCTGTCCTTTCTTCTTCTTTCAGGCTGTAAGGGTCCCTTTATATTTCCTGCAAAGGTGGATTCTTTTTTATGAACTCTTTTTCATTTGTGAACATTTTAAACTCATCTTCACATCTGAAGGACAATTTTGCTGGATAAAGAATTCTCAGCTTGCAGTTTTTCTCTTTCAGTATCCTAATTGTATCTTACCATTGTCTTCTTGCTTCCATGGTTTCTGATGAGAAATCTACACTAAGTCTTATCACGCATTCTTTGTATGTGATGGTTTGCTTCTTCCTTGCTGCTGTCAGAATTTTCTCTTCATCTTTGACATTTGATATTCTGAATAGCATGTGTCTTGGAGTAGGTCTATTAATCTTTCTTCTATCTTTTTAATTCTGCTGTTGTATGCCTCTAATGTGTTTTTTTTTTTTTAAGATTTATTTATTTACTTTATCCATTT
The DNA here is from genome assembly GCA_026826555.1 of Tolypeutes matacus. Taxonomy (NCBI): domain Eukaryota; kingdom Metazoa; phylum Chordata; class Mammalia; order Cingulata; family Chlamyphoridae; genus Tolypeutes; species Tolypeutes matacus. The sequence goes on along the minus strand of JAKSZT010017719.1, from coordinate 3,210,667 downwards.
TAAACCCCCCCTTCCCCATTTGCTGTTTTGTGTCCATTCGCTGGGCAAATCTCTGTGTCTGTTTCCTGCCATCTCTTCTCATCCTCCTCCTCCAGTCTTCACCAGGATTCGATCCTGGAGACCTCCGATGTAGGAGAGAGGTGTTCTGCCACCTGCACCACTTCAGTTCTTGGTTTTTGGAGCTTTCGGAGCATCTCGTCTTGACTCTCCCCTGCATCTCTCTCCTGTTACGTCATCATCTTGCTGCATGGCTCCCGGGGCCTGGCGGCTCACCGGCACACAGGGCCTGGCAGCCCATGCGCCTTCTATATATATATATATATATATATATTAGATTTATTTATTTATTTATTCATTTATCCCCCCCTTGCTGCTTGTGCTCACTGGGTCAGCCCACCACGCCGTGCGGGCGGGCTTTTGCCTTCACCAGGAGGCCCCGGGAACGGAACCCGGGGCCTCCCATATGGTAAACGGGAGCCCTACTGATTGAGCCACAGCCGCTTCCCTCTATATATATTTTTAAATTTTACCGGGAGGTCCCGGGGATCGAACCCAGGTCCCTCCATAGGGCAGATGGATGCCCAACCATTTGAGCCACATCCACTCCCCTCTAATGTGTTTTTAAAAAATATATTATTTTTTAAAAAGATGCTTAGGTTACATAAATGTTACATTAAAAATATAAAGGATTTCCATATGCCCTGCTCCCTACACCTCCCACATTTTCCCACATTAACAACATCCTTCATTAGTGTGGTATATTCATTACAACTGATGAACACATTTTGGAGCATTGCCACTAAGAATGGATTATAGTTTACATTGCAGTTTACACTCTCTCCTGCACAATTTTGTAGGTTATGGCAAGACATATAATGACCTGTATCTGTCATTGCAATGTCATTCAGGACAATTCCCAAGTCTCAAAAATACCCCTGTATTATACCTATTTTTCACTCTCCCTGCCCTCAGAACCTCTAGTGGCCACTGCCTCCACATCAATGATATAAGTTCTTAAATTGCTAGAATCACAATAAGTCTGTAGTAGAATACCAGTAAGTCTACTTTAGTCCATAGTTTACTCCCCAATCCTGAGAATTCTGGGATAGTGATGCCCACACCACCTCTAATTGAGAGGGGCCTTTGATCCCATAGTGCAGATGGATGGGACTCTCTTGCTTGCAGTTGTAGACTCTCTCAGTTCCTTGGGATGGTCATTGTCCATCATCATATCCTTGTTAGTTGTTCTGGGTAAGTCCAAATGAACTGGAAAGTAGGTGTTGCAACTCTGTTGAGATTCAAGGCCCAGCTGGTACCTGGACAGCCCAAAGATTTAAGTCTCTTAGACGTAAACCTATCAACTTTAGTACTAACTATAGGTTCAAATAGAAGAGGCAGAAGAGCCATGTGTAGGGAAACCACAACTTAGTCTAACTCTGTCACACTGGGACGCATAGATTCCAAAGTAGGGCCCACTGGCAAGGCATCAAACTCCTGAGCTATTTGCCCTGACCATAGTGTCTGGATGTCTCCAGAGCCCTCAGGAGTCCTGCTATTTGAGGTAATATTTACTTTGGCAGTCAATGAGATCCTGCTGAGATGTGCATAAGCGTAACCTCTGGATTGACCTCCTGATTCACTTTGAAGTCTCTTAGCCATATAAACTCATTTGTCTTTAAGTTTTCTCCCTTTAGGTCAAGGTCTTTCTCCAGTTGTATTGCTAGTTGGTGCTTGGTAGTAGTCCAGGCTCATCTCTGGGAGTCCTGTCCCACACTGGGGGGAAGGTAATGCATTTATTTATTATTTTTTTACCGGGAGGTCCCGGGGATCGAACCCGGGTCCCTCCATATGGCAGACGGATGCCCAACCAGTTGAGCTACATCCGACCCCCAAGGTAATGCATTTATATGCTAAGTTCGGCTTAGAGAGAGGCCACGTTTGAGTAACAAGGAGACTCTCAGGAGGCAACTCTTAGGCACCCTATAATACTAAGTTTCAATTTCAAAAATACAGTCATCAGTATCAAGAGCCTGTCAACGGACCATCCTCCTTCACTAATCATTGCCCCTGTACTCAGGGGATTCTTGCTGTTCCATTAGAGAATGTGGCAGAGCTCCCCAGGATGGGAATTCGATATTCTTTCAGTTATTGTGTGAATCTCTACCCATTGTGACAATGCCCCATGAACACTTGAACACATTTATATACCTTATATGTATGCCCCAGGTGAACCTCCTCCCATGTACCCCCATCACTGACACCCCACACCAATGATCCTCCCCTGTCATAGTTGTAACCCTTCTGTGATCCAAAACTTCTTAAAAAATGAAGCCAACAAAATAACCAAATACAATTAATAAAAAAATGAAATAATGATGTTTTTAAAAATAAGAAATAAAATATAAATAATTTAGAAAAATAAAAAATTGGAATAAAAATAATGAAAAAATATTTTAAAAATTTTTTGACATTATGTCTTTCATCACTGTACGATTTGTTGTTTTGTATGTACAGTGACATTTTCTTCTGTTTATTCCCCCAGTGTCTTACTTTTTTACTTTGTCTTCAAAGAAGTTTTAGGTTACAGAAAGGTCATGTACAGAATATAGGGGATTCCCATATACCCAACATCCTCTCCCTTTTCCCCTTTCCCCTATTAATAACATTTTATATGTGGATGGTACATTTGTTACAATTGATGTACAAATATTGAAACATAGCTACTCACAATCATCAATGGTTTACATTATCGCTTACATTTTGGACCATACACTTTTATAAATTTTGATGAAATTTAACATGGCCTGTATCCATCATTGCAAGATCATGTAGAACAATTCCAATGCCCCCATAATGCCCCATATTCCATCTATTCTATTCCTCCCTCCCCCTCCCCTCAGAGCCCACAGCAATCACCAGGCTTCACTCCTTGAAGAACAAGATTCGTAGTTACTTGCAACAATATAGAGGGCTGGACATACTGGTCTGTCCTCCTCTATTAGGCACTGCTTATGCTCACATTTGAGAACATAGCAGGACTCCCAGGATGGCAGTCCAACACCCTTTCTGCTCATTATGTGGGACTCTACCCACTGATACAACACACTATGACAAGATGAACACTCACACACTCTCTAGGAGCCTTCCCAGATGTGCCCTGTCCTGAATGCCCCCCACATTCAACACCCTAAACCAGTAACCCTCTCCTGCCATATTGCCAAAAGAACATTCCCAACATTGTAGTTTCAGCCACATACCTGCAAATCCCCTCCCCCAACCCTTCCCCCAGTTCCGTGGACTGTCCACCCACGCTCCCCACCCTAGCACCCTGAAAAACCAGCACTGTCCAACCCAATAATATCATTGCACCTCTCTCATGCCCCTCCACTGCACAACTACACAATTCCACCTTATCATAGATTTTGCCCATATGGGCATTGGCCCACAACCTTCTCCCTTTCTATCTCCTGTAATCCTATCTTCCACACTCTAACTCTGTGAGTGTGCTCAATTTGCTTAATTCATATTAGTGAGGTCATGTAATATTTGTCCTTCTGTGCCTGGATTGCTTCACTCAACATAAGGTCTTCAAGATTCATCCACGTTATCCTGTGTATTAATATTGCATTTTTTCTTACTGCTGCGTAATGTTCCATTGTATGTATATACCACAATTTGTTTATCCATTCATCTGTTGGTGGGCATTTTGGTTGTTTCCAACTTTTGGCAATAGTGAATAATGCTGCTATGAACATTGGTGTGCATATATCTGTTGGTGTCCTTGCTTTCAATTCTTCTGGATATATACTCAGCAGTGGAATCATATGGCAGTTCTATAGTTAGCTTCCTGAGGAACTGCCAAACTGTCCTCCACAATGGCTGCACCATTCTGCATTCCCACCACCAGTGGATGAGGGTTCCCATTCCTCCACATCCTCTCCAACACTTGTAGTCCTCTGTTTTTTAATTTTTAATTTTTAATTTTTATTTTTTTAAAAGATTTTATTTATTTATTTATTCATTTATCCCCCCCTTGCTGCTTGTGCTCGCTGGGTCAGCTAACCACGCCGTGCGGGCAGGCCTGCCCTCACCAGGAGGCCGCGGGTTAAACGGGAGCCCTACTGATTGAGCCACAGCCGCTTCCCCCTCTGTTTTTTTAATAGCCACCAGTCTAATGGGTGTAAGATGATATCTCATTGTAGTTTTGATTTGCATTTCCTGAATAATTAGTGATGCTGAGCATTTTTTGTGTGTGCTTTTTAGTCATTTGTGTTTCTTCTTTGGAGAAGTGTCTATTCAAATCACTTGCCCATTTTTAAAATGGGTTGTTTGTCTTTTTATTTTCAAGGTATAGGATTTCTTTATATATGCTGGATTTTAGGCCCCTATCAGATATAAGGTTACCAAATATTTTCTCCCATTGAGTAGGCTGCCTTTTCACTTTGTTGACAAACTTTTTTGAAGTGCAATAGTTTTTAATTTTGAGGTGGTCCCATTTATCTATTTTTTCTTTCATTGCTTGTGCGTTGGTTATAAAGTTCATGAGACCATTTCCTAATACAAGATCCTGTAGATGCTGCCTTATATTATCTTCCAAGATTTTTATGGTTTTTTTTTTTTTTTTTTTTTTTTTTTTTAAAGATTTATTTATTTATTTATACATTTATCCCCCCCTTGCTGCTTGTGCTCCCTGGGTCAGCCAACCACGCCCTGCGGTCGGGCTTGCCTTCACCAGGAGGCCCCGGGTTCGGTTTCCGGGGCCTCCCATATGGTAAACGGGAGCCCCACTGATTGAGCCACAGCCGCTTCCCGATTTTTATGGTTTTGACTCATATTCAGATCTTTGATCCATCTAGAGTTAATTGAGATGTGTGTGAGATAGTATTCCTCTCTCATTGTTTTGGATATGGGTATCCAGTTCTCTAAGCACCATTTGTTGAAGAGGCTTCAACTTCAGTAAAGTGGCAGGTCATAAGATTAATGTGCTCTCTCTGCCTTGAGGAACCCGCACCAAATCTTGGGGTGTGTTTCCATCTTTCTCTCCCATTTCTTAGCAAGCTCTGTTCTTTCCCCCCATTTCCCAAATAAATTATTTTTATGAGCCTAACTAAACTGGTGTATTTTTAATTTATTTATGCAACACAGCCAAGAACCTAGAGGAGTCCAATTCTTCCCCGTGTTTATTTGGCGAGCCATTGCCTGGAGAAAGATAAGTGAGTGGTGCTCACCGACCCTGCCGGAAACTGCAGAGTTGCAGCCAACACGTACTCTCCAGTTCATCAGACTCACCCAGAACAACTATCAAAATTATAATAATGGACAACACCCATCCCAAAAAACAGATAGTATCTATAATTGCTAGCAAGAAAGTTCCACCCATCAGCCCCTGTGGGATCTAAGCCCCTGGTCAATGGATTCTATTGCTGATCTTTGAGTTGGTTGGGCCACTGAATACTGGAGAAATTCACAGGAAGATCATTAATTGGAGAACAGGAAGCAGAAGAACTTTGTGAGCAGTAGCTTTCTCAGTACTGACTTTCATGAATAAGAGTGAGGACTGTGGTCATAGTTTCTCACTATTTCTCTTTCCTATAAGGGAATCCTTCCAGGAAATCATCAGTGCACAATGGCCTTTGCAGCCTTCCTTACTGACCTCCAAGCAGAAGCCACCTGCCCCATTTGCCTGGATTATCTGAGAGACCCAGTGACCATTGACTGTGGCCACAACTTCTGTTGCTCCTGCAGCACCCAGTGTTGGGAAGATCTACAGGATGTCCTCCCCTGTCCACTCTGCCTCCACCACTGCCTTGACAGGAACTTCAAGAGGAACACCTTATGTCAAATGACTGAAATTGTGAAGCAACTTCCCATCAGGGTGAATAAGAGGAAACAGTGTGAAAAGAAACTATTGTGTGAGAAACTCAATCAGATTGTAACACTGTTCAGTGAGAAGGACCTGGAGCTGTTGTGTCCTCATGTCCACCATGATCACCACCTGATATCCCTTGAGGAAGCTGCAGGTAATAAAAGGAGGATGCTCAAGAGCTACATAGAGCTTCTGAACAAGGAAGATGAAAAAGGTGAGAATGACTTGGAAACATAAGTCTCCAAATCATTTAAATTTAAGTTGAAGTTAGAAAATCAGAGACTTGATTTACACACTGATCTTGAAGAACTTATGCAGTCACTGAGAAAGGCAAAGGATGCCATTGTTTTGGGATTAATGAGGGAAGAGAAGGATATTCAAGAAAAACTGATTGAAAATAATATGCAAATTTCTGAGCACATGTCCACACTGAAAAACATGCTCAATGAAATAACAGAAAAGTATGTGCAGTCTAAACATGAGTTACTGAAAGATATTGACATTATCTACAAAACCTATGAAAATCTAAAAACCCCAGCAATGTATTCATATGAGTTAAAGAAAGAGTGTTGCTCTCTTCCTACAAAATATTTTGGCATGCAGAAAATTATCAACATATTTAATGTAGATTTGTTACTAGATTCTGAAACTGCTCACCCTAAACTTGTTATCTCAGAAGACAGAAAAAGTGTGACCTGTGCAAAGAAGGAAAGAAACTTTCCTTACAATCAGAAGAGATTTACTTTCCACCCAGCTGTACTATGTTCTGAAGGATTTGATTATGCCAGGCATTTCTGGCAGGTAGAAGTGAGAGGTACAGGGGAATGGTCCTTGGGGGTGTATAAAGACTCTTTCCCTCGAAATGCCATTCCATCAGCATTGCCGAGGGATGGATGTTGGAAAATTCAGAGGTGGACACATAGTCCCGCAACACTGTATACAATGAAATTCATATGGATGGGCATTTTTCTGCATTATGAATTGGGAGAGGTTTCATCTTATAACATTCATACCAGAACTCATATTTACAGTCACTGATTCTTTACAGAAACACTTAGGTCTTATTTCTCTATTGCACCTACTTCAAACTCTCTGACCCTAAGTATAACCACAGTTGAAGTAGATGAATGGTAAACAAACTGGAAGACTATTCGTATCTTGAACTATTTCTTCACTGTATTCAGGAAAGTTTTTTAGGTTATTGTGGAATGCTAGTTTAAATTTTTGGATATTCTGTTTTCAAGAATTGAATAGTTTTCCATTTATTCAATTCCCATAAGTAAGTAATTTTTGTACCTCATTTCAAGAACTAATTCTAATATGGTTAATTTTGTAACATATATTTTGTTTGTAATGACTATTTCATGAAAACAATATAGAAATAAACGACAAAATAGGTGTGCAAATTCAAAAGGGATGACATTAGCACGACCACATTTTTCTTCTCAATCTTGATTTCCTCATGCCAATAAATGTATTAGATCACACATACACACACACAAAAGATTAAAGTGCAAATATCAGTAGCATTTCTGTATACCAATAATGAGCAATCTGAGGAGGAAATCAAGAAAAAAAAATCCCATTTACACTAGCAACTAAAAGAATCAAATACCTAGTAATAAATTTAACTAAAGATGTAAATGACTTGTATGCAGAAAACTACACAACACTGTTAAAGGAAATCAAAGAAGACCTAAATAAATGGAAGAATATTCCCTGTTCATGGATAGGAAGACTAAATATCATTAAGATGTCTATCCTATTGAAACTGATTTACAGACTTAACACAATCTCAATAAAAATTACCACAGCATTTTTTTACTTGAATTGGAAAAGCTAACTATGAAATTTATTTGGAAGAACAAGAGGCCCTGAATAGCCAAAGACATATTGAAAAAGAAAAATGAAATCGGAGGAATCACACTATCTGACTTTAAAACATACTACAGCGATTTATTTACTTCCAGGAAGATGGTGGACTAGAAGTAGAAAGACACTGGACTCTCTTCTCCTCCAGATAAATAGCTAGAGTATAAGTTGAAACAGCCTAGAAAAAGATCTTCTAGGGTTTAGGACACCAGGTGAAGGGTGGACACCACCAAGAGGAAAGAGTTGGACAAAGGAGAGAAATCATAATGACAGAATTGTGGGTTGAAACCAGTGGCTGCTGCTGCCAGCACCATTCCCCACACTAAAGACACTTTAGAATTCTCAGGCCTCTGGGCCTGTGACTACAGACAAAGGGGGCTCCAGGGATCTACCACCCCAGGAAAGGGGAGAGAGAAGGACACAGCCTAAGGCTGACTCAGCTTCTGACCCACAAATTTGGTCTGCTGTGTCCCACAAGCCTGTCCAGGCCAGGTGGGACCACACAGTGGTTTGCCCTGGGAGGTGGCAAAGGACTGGAGAAATTCCTCTCTTCTAGTTGGGACTAATTGTTGAGCACGCCCCAGGAAAGGGGAGAGAGAGGGACATAGCCTCAGGCTGACTCAGCCGTTGACTCACAGATTTGGTCTGCTGTGTCCTAGGAGCCCTTCCAGGCCAGGTGGGGCTGCACCATTGATTGCCTTGGGAGCTGGCAAGGGGTTAAAGATATATGACCCTCCCAATCTCCTTCTCTATTAACCAGGACTGATTGTTGAGGACTTAGAGGGGAGTGGAAATATTTCCTAGCCAGGAAAAGGGAGGGGGCTGCCAGAGAAGGCTGGAGAACTGTGTCAGAGAAAGTTGGTATTACAAGGCTCATAGTCTCCAGACAGGAAGCTCTAGCACATTGGTCCAGTCTGTGTTGCAATAAATATACTCCAACCAGGCATTGAACTGTCAAAGCGTGCCATCTGCTGGCAGACCAAAGAAGTGCATGCAAGAAAATTAAAAATAAGTAGAAGCTTTTTCCAGTCTCTATAGCCTCCCTCCCCAAAGCCCTAGGAAGTGACTCTACAACCAATTACCGGATCCAGTGCCCAGTTTTGAGCAACCAGCAGGACAATCCTAACAATCCAGGTCTAACCAAGAATCAAAGAGCGGTGGCAACACACAGGCCTAAATATAAAAGCCAGGACCATAAAATTACTAGAAGAAAATTTAGGTAAACATCTTCAAGATCTTTTTTTTTTTTAATTTAATTTTTTTCCTCATCTTCAAGATCTTATAGTAGGTGGTGGTTTCTTGGACCTTACACCCAAAACACGTGAATCAAAAGAAAAAATAGATAAATGAGACCTCCTAAAAATTCAAAACTTTTGCACCTCACAGGACTTTGTCAAAAGGGTGAAAAGGCAGCCAGCTTAATGGGAGAAAATATTTGGAAATCACACGTCCAATAAGGATTTAATATCCTGGATATTTAAAAAGATGTTACAACTCAATAAGAAAAAGACAAATGACCCAATTAAAAAATGGGCAAAAGACTTGAATAGATATTTGTCCAAAGAAGAAACATAAATGCAAAAAAACAAATAAAGAAATGCTCAACATCTCTAATGATTAGGGAAATACAAATCAAACTACAATGAGATATTATTTCACACCTATCAGAATGGCAACTGTTAAAAAGACAGAGAACTACAAGTGTTAGAGAGGATGTGGCGAGATAGGAACACTTATTCACTCTTGGTGGGAATGCAGAATGGTACAGCCACTGTGGAGGACTGTTTGGCAGTTCCTAAAGAAGTTGAATATAGATTTGCCATGTGACCCTGCAATACCACTACTGGGTATATACCCAGAAGAACTGAGAGCAGTGACATGAACAGATATCTGCACACCGATGTTCATAGCGACATTATTCATGATTACCAAAAGTTGGAAACAACCCAGGTGTCCATCAACAGATGAATGGATAACAAACTGTGGTCTATTCACACGATGGAATATTATGCAGCTGTAAGAAGAAATGAAGTTGTAAAGCATATGGCAACATGGACGAACCTGGAGGACATTATGTTGAGTGAAGCAAGCCAGACACAAAAGGACAAATACTGTATGAATGTGTTACTATGAACCAAATATATTATGTAACATATTGATTAAAAAAATATATATATATGTATCCATTACATTTAATTGAGAAATGTATATATTTATTCATCTGTGTTTGCTTTTTAGTTTTAATTGTTTATATTTTCAATTATTAAATGTACAAAATAAAGTTAAAAAGAAAAGAAAAGAAAAGAAAAGAAAATGGAACATACCCTACAGAAGGGGTTCTTAACATTTTTTGTTCTACTAACCCCTTTACCAGTCAGGTGAAAACCATGGACCCCTTACTATGTCCACACTAAACTGTGTATTATTTAATGTATCACACCTGCACCACTATGTCCCCACAAGAATAATGTTTTTTTGAATTTCAATTCAAGCTCACAGACTCCTTGTTAAGACTCCCTGCCCTACAGGGTTGCTGATAAGCACCACCTGGTAATAAAATTAGTTTCCATGCAGTAGTTAGCCTAATGGATTGGACAAACATACCATATTAATCAATGTATACTCGCTCCCCTAATGTCAGCCAATCAGAATATTTCCCACTTGCTTCTGTGTGCTCCCTATAGGCACTTCCCCTTTCCACTGCCTCAGTACAGCTTCCTTCTACTTTCTGGGTGGGATGCTGCCCAATTCACAAACTGCTCAATAAAGCTGTGAGATCTCACATTGCATGAAACGTTTTTCTTTTATCAGATCCTAAACTACATCAAATCTTTTTCTTTTTATCAAGATACTTGTATGGCACTATCATTTAACAGGTAGAAAATGAAGGGGTCAAGGGAATGGAGGGTTCTCAAAGTTGAAGAACAAATATGGTAGGCATTAGACTGTGAGAGAGAGAAGGCAGAGAAGAAGGTTCTCTTTAGAGAGGGGTAAGATGCCGAGCTGAAGCGGTTGGAAAGTCACTGGAGATGAGGATGCCAAGGAACTGAGAAGCCAGGTGCTTCAAGGGTTGTCCCTGAGAATGTTAATGTCTCCCAGAATCCAGGGACATGTGAGTCACGTGACAGATCCCCCATGATTGATTGAAATTGAAACAGGTGAGAAGATGGCCGCCCAGCGGGAAACTAATAGGAGGTCTGTACACAGTGACACACAGTGTACAGGAAGGTGGTGAGGAGCAAGGGGATTGCTGACCCTTCTCTTTCCGGGCAACGACAAAGGGGATGTAAGTGGGGGAGAGAGTCTGGGTGGTCTGCAGAAGCCGGCTCCATCTCTGCACTGACAGTGGACTAGGGACAGGGCTGTGGTGCGCAGCCTGGATTGAACTGATCAGGCAAGGAGTGTGGCTCTAGCCCCAGAATTGTTCTGTGACCCCTGTTCGAACCTCGGTTTCTTAATATGTATCAAAGGCATCGGGTTAGGGATTTAAGGCTCCTTTGAGTTATAGTAACCGAGGACCCGAGGAGGGGTTAAATCGGCGGGGACAGGACGCCAACACTTGATCGGCTGGGCAAGACCAGGCAAGGCCGGGTCGGAGGCGTCGCTCGTCTCCATGACGACGCGGCGCGTGGCCCGGAAGTGGGCGGTGCTCCTTGAGGGGCGGGGCATCTCTGTGACGCCAGGGGCTGGGCCTAAATGGCGAAACCCGAGCGGCTCACGGGGGGGTTTGAACTGGCCAATGGGCGAGCTGCCGACCGGGTGTCGGAAAAGGAGGCGGAAGCGGGGAGGAGTCGCCGCTGGAGCTGGACTGCATCCGCCGCGGCGTCTCCATGGCACGACCCTGGCCTCCGACTTCAACGACTTCATAAGGAGGCGTTTCTGGGCACAGCCGTGTCGCTCCTGGTGAGAGGCCGCCGGCAGGCAGGACCCAGGGCGCTCCGGGGCGCCCCGCGGCCGCCGCCGAGCCCAGTCCCCACGGGCGGAGCCGCCCCGCCGGCGTCTACCTGTCCTCCGGCCCCCGCCGGGGCGCCCCCGCCTCCAGCCTGTGGCGCGCTCGTCCGCCTCCTGTCAGAATGCGGCCCCCTGCCCCGCCCACTGGCGCGGGCCTTCTCCCGCTAACGGGCGGGCCGGGCGGCCTCCCTCCTGTCCTGGCCACCAGCGGGGCTCTGCTCCCTCCTCTGCGGCCCGCGGGCAGGGCTTCGTCCTTCTCTCTATGGGCAGGGACTGGCCCCCTCCTGCCCTCTGGTGGGTGGTCGTCCCTCCCTTTCACCGACGGAGATTGGCCCCTGGGCCTCTTGCTCGCCGGCGGGATTCGCCCCCGTCCGCTTCTTCCTCCCTGCTGGCCTGCGGCCCTGATTTTATCTTCGCACAGGCGGTTACTTGCCCGCTGCTCCTAGGCAGCGCTGTCCCCCGGGAACCGCCTCTGGGACGCCCCAACCCCGCCGCAACGGGTTTACCCGGCCAGGGAGCCTCACCCGGGGATCCCGCCCCGCTCCCTGCACAAGCGGGCGTCTAACTCCCTTTAACGCGGCTATTAAGTCCCAGCCGGCCCCTGCTGCGCCCGGAGTATTTGGCCTCTCTGGTCTGGGGTGCCCACTCGCTGCTGAGCGCCCATTTCCCCTCGGAGCCGCCGCTCCTCCCTGCTTCAAATACTATTGGTTCTATTCTGCCGGGAACGCCCCTTCTCCTAGGAGACAATTGCTCCGGCCCCGCCCCTAAATCCCTCCCGTTCCCTGCGCCGGTTCCGGCCCCTGAGGGCCCATTTGGGGGCCTCTTGGTTCTCACCGGCCCTCTACGCACGCCTGCCAGCACCTCAGGTTTTCCCCCTGGTAGCCATCCACCTTCCCTCCTGGGGGGGGCCTGGGCGTGGTGGTCCTTTTCCTCGCTCTTCGGAGCCCGTCCCTCCCTGGGAAGGGAAATCCCACCGCGCCCCCCCCACCCGCCTCCCGGCCGCCCTCCCACCACCCCGCAGGTCGCTCAGCTTTTCCTATCTCCCCCCACTTTGGCAGGACAGTTGCTGTGCGACTTGGACAGTAGAGGAGCGCCTCCCAAGTTTTCATCCAACTGCCACCCCCAAAGCTTCCACCCTCCTCCCCTCAGAGAGGACGTTTGATGCCGGGCCCCTGAGATTCTCATTGACAAGCCCCTCTGGGTCCCCCTGAGCAGAGCCTGCTGACCCAATTGCCCACCTTTGCGGCTTTGATGCCTAGCCATGTCTGCCTCATCCTCAGGCGGCTCCCCCAGGTACTGCCAAGGTGGGGGGCGCCTCCGCTGTAGGGCAGGGAAAGGTGGTCAGGGGCCCCCAGGCCAGGCTCACTGGAAGCGTCTCTTCTCAGCTTCCCAGTTCTGTGTTGTGAAATTTTGGACCAAAACATTAAAAAGTTATTTTTTAAAGGGAAGAAACACCCACAATCCCAGCCCTGCCTCCCTCTCTCCCTCTCCACCCCCGCCCTGCCAAGTACCACAGCTTCCTGAGAGCAGTCACCAAGGAATGGTTTGTCTCAATGGAGTATTAGGCTTAGTCCCTTTTTGAAAGGAAGCCAGGTATAAATAAATATGATGTAGGAGCAATCAGCAGGGTATTGATGGAATCAGGGGGCTTGATGGGAAGCATGTTGAAGGATTTTCCAAATCTATTGACTTTAAGTGAGCAGAAATGTTATAAGGGAGAGGAAAAAACAAAACCCTTGTCTCAGATTTGATATCCTTTGACTAAATTATTAATAGGGTTCAAATAAATTTTCTCTTTTTCTAAAGGTGTATATATACATACAGCAAAGTGCATGATGTGTTTTAAGTTTTTTATGTTGCATTGTTTTGCCCAAGCATTTGTGGGGAGGGTTGGATGATATATGGGGGCTATGAGGAAGCAGTGGGATGAGACAGATGATCTTTCCACAAGTCCCTTCCAGTACTGGAATTCTTGGATGTATTGCTGCCAAAATTTTGGAGCAGTTTATAACTTTGCTATACTTAGAAGTTTGGTGGAGTCTGTGTATGCATAAGCAAGGTGAATTACTCATGGCATAAAAACCAACAACCTGGTTCTTGGGAGCTTAAAGGGCAGCAAGTAGAATATGTTGGGAAATAGGTATTCTTTTTCATGCTCTTAACTGAATACTTAGTCTTACTTCTTATGAGTTCTAGACACAATGACTTTTTGTTCCTGAGCCTAATGCTCTGTCTTATGTCAGCCATTCACTGAGCATTCTCCAGGGCCTCCTCTGCCCCAGGCACTTTCTGGGTTGTTCCCAACAGATAGGATGACAACTGGGCTTTCCAGCAAAAGGTCACAATATGTGTGATGCGATAGCAGGTTAAAAGGCCAGCCGTGTGAAAGCTCATCACCCCGTTTCCATCCCACAGCTGGGCACACCATGCGTGTTTGTTGCTCATTTGAAGGGAGCCAAGTAATTCCAGACTGGTTCTCCTAGCCGTGAATTTGTTAGCCGCCATATGTAGTGTGTAATTTAGGGACATATAAGAAAAAGGAGAGCCTTACTTTTCTGCTTATAATCCGGTTTTTGTGCCCGGGTGCAGGTTTCCATCGTGTGGGAAGAACGGAGTAACAAGTCTCACGCAGAAAAAGGTCTTGAGAACACCTTGTGGCGCGCCCAGTGTAACTGTGACGGTAGGTGACATGCACACACAGACTGCCCTTCTCCAATCTGTGTCCCTGCCAAAAATGTTTGTGCACACTCTCTCCAGGCACTGCCTTACCCTGCAGGCACCTGTTTTGACCTGGGTACTCTGCTAGGTTGCTGTCTTGCACATCCTGCTGATTTTTTTTTTTTTTTAAATATCTGTGGTAAGGCTGTTGCCGTTTGTGAGGAAGTTGTCTCAACCTTATCCTCCTAGACAAATTCCAAAAATCTTTAGCATTTGAATCTTTAGAATAAAAAAGGAAAGAAAAAGAATGAGAATAGGGGCTGGCAGGGGTGGGGGGAGGGGTGGCTGTAGCTAGGCTTCTGTTTTGCCTGCTTCTGTTTTCTTTAAAATCTATAGGACTTTCTCATTCTTGGCATTTTTTCTAGCTTTGATTTCATCATCTTTTGTATCTGCCTGCTGCCTGATTTATTTTGCACCTTAACCATTTTATGTGTTTCCCATGCTAATCCGCATGCCCAGTTCAGATTACAGTATAGAAGCCTTCACTCGCTCTCCAGCTGTGCTGCACTAAATCCAAGGAGGAGCTATGCATTCTAGCAGGCTTGAATGGAGATACAGCTCTGAGGCTCCTGGGGCCTGGGTTTGGGCTTCTGTAGAACCAGTGGATCTTGCAGACCCCTCTCTAGAGTGGACCTTGCTCTCCCTGGTGGCCCTCAGCTGGGATCTCTGCAGAAGCCTGCTGAATGGCACTCTCGCCTTGGGTCCCACCTGCATGTCATTAGTTGGTAGCTGTCCTGCTCGCTTGGTGGCTAGGCTTTCATTAGCCCCCAGAGGCCATGAACTCTGTTTTTTATGCCCAGTTTACTCATCCACAGATCAACCTTTTTTGTGTTGTCCTTCCCTGCCTGCCAGAAGCGAATCATGAAGGACCGCTCTTCAACTCCCCCCTTACATGTTCATGTGGATGAGAACACCCCTGTCCACGTCCACATAAAAAAACTCCCGAAACCATCAGCGACCAACAGCCAGGTAGGAGCATGCCAGTGGGGCAAGGTAACGGCTGTCAATTAGGGCGACACCTCCAGCTCAGCCTCCTCGCACTGCTGACTCCAAAAGTTTGGGAGACAAATGCACTGCCTTTTGGAGGTCATTTGCTCAGTTGGAAGGTAGGCAGGCCAGAAGCAGCAGCAGTAGCCTTAGTCAGAAGAGGCTCCCCTGTGGAGTTGGAGGTGGATACCACCAGAGTGACACCATGGCCAGGTGTGCATGGAAGTGACCCTGGGTTTCTCCCTTTCCCCAGAAATCGCATAAGCGCGGAATGAAAGGGGACACCGTGAATGTACGGCGGAGTGTCCGGGTGAAAACCAAGGTACCTTGGATGCCCCCTGGAAAATCATCCGCCCGGCATGTGGGATGCAAGTGGGAGGTAGGCTCATTCTTGTTCAGGCTTTTCTTCTTGGACTGGTCAGATTCTAGCAGGCCTCAAATTCGGTATGATTCAGGGTTGGCTGTAGCTATTGGAGACATCCTAACGGGCCCTCGTTCACCGAGCACCTTGCTAAACCCCGAATGTGCATGAATCTCTTGAGTCCTTACAACCCTGCTCTGTGGTAGGTTCTGCTATTCCAATGTACAGATGAGGAAATGAAGGCTCAGAGAGGTGAAGTCTCATAGCTAGAAAGTGGCAGGGCTGGGATTAGGACCCAAGGGTGTTTCATTCCATAGGCTGTATTCTTAGCTACTCTGGATTTTATGTGAGGAGCCATGTGTCTTTTCCCATGTAACTGTTAGAGGATTTGAAGCATACTTTTAAAATAATATATCAGAATGTACATGTCTAAGAATGCGTTGCCTCTTTTGAGGTAGTCCCCATAAGAGACAATGCACGTATTCCACATGCCATCAGAACCTGTTTTGGCACAATCTCCTGGGGAATTTTTGCCTTCAGTATTGTCAAGGTTTTCAAAAGAACTGTTGTCTTTTTTTAGCCACACTTCAACATGTATTACTTGTCCATCCATCTTTCCATCCATCCACCCACCCACACATCCTAAGTCGTGCAGCATACACTTCTGTGTGCCAGACACTGCCGGGCCCTAGGTTTACAGATGCAAAATGACTTGCCCTCATTTTGCTTACCTTCTGGTCAATTGTAATGCTAAAACTCAATGATGAAACAAGACAAAAAGCCTTTTGGCCATGTTTTATATGAAGATCTCATTATTGGGACAAGTAAAAGACTCTGACCTACTTTAAAATAATGCCTGGTCTCTTTTGAAAGAGTTAGTCTCTTTTCTTATAATACAGTACTTTAAAAAGTAGAAATAAAAAATAGATTTCTCTGAAATTTATAGTCACACTTCATGGCTAACTGATTTATCCCTAAGAGACAAAGGGATTAGGGAGTATTCTAGGGAATAAATGGAAAGTGTTCAACCACAATATATATAAAGTACAAGAAAGATTGGAATGAAAATGCTTTTGGACTTTTTACATTTGAATTTCACTAATAATCTGTGAAATGTAAATGAAAAACAACAATATTTTATAAACAAAAACACAATGACCTATAATTTTTATTGAATGGGTAAAAGTTTAAAAGATTACAAGTATCTCATGTTGGCAAAGCATATGGGATAACAACAACCTTTTTAGACGTTTTCGGTAGGACAGTGAAACCAGTTTAACTGTACTAGAGGGCAGTTTGGCAGCATCTGTCTAATCATTGATTCTGCAGTTTTACATCTAGAAATTTATCCTAAAAATGTCAGAGGACTGCAAGGGTCTGTGTATAAAGATGTTTACTGCAGCATTGTTTGTAATAGAGAAAAATTAGCAGCAACCTAAATGTCTATCAGGAAGGTATTGGTTAAATTATGATACATCCATACAATGGAATACCATGATATTTATACATGAAAATGAAGCATGGAGCTGCATAGCATGTAGAGTTTGGGCCTACTTGCACAGAAAAGGATATCTTTGTGTACTTATGTGTGTATGCATTTGTTTTTATTTGCATAACACATTCTGGAAGGATATACAGAAAATGATAAGCAGTGATAACCTCTGGAGTGTGGCATGTGGGGGAAGCTTTTATGACCTGTTTGAATTTATAACAAGCATACATTTCATAATTAAAAAAGCTTTTTTAAAAAGTAAAAAGACTTGGTAATTTCAAAGTATAAAATCGAAAGATATGCTGTTATGGAAATTGACTTCCTGTTGATTTGGGTTGCTGGAAGCTATAGTCTCCTCTGGAAGGCTCAATGCCCATTTCCAGTCCTGAGGCCACAGAATCCTAGAAATGGAGGGACCCAGAGAGGTTACTTGTCCAAGATCTTTGAGCAGCACATCCAGTAGCTGTCTTTGATGCTCTCTCTCTTGGGCCAACCCCTTCATTTCCCAGTGGCTCCCTGTGTTCCTGAGAGGTTTTAGCCTGACCCTTTCCATAATGTAGACAAGGAAAAAGAGGTCCTAGGAGGTGGAAGTTTGGGGTGGAGCTGGAAATGGAGCACAAAAAGCTGCTGTGTGCATGTATGTGATTCTTGATATGTAAGATTGTCTTTGGGAGGAAGAAGGTCTAGATTTTTTCTTTTCCCTCTTATTAACGGACATCTATTTTTATTACGAAAGGTTGGAAATACAGAAAAATAGACAATCCCTGTAATCCTATTACTGAAATCTGGCTGCTATTAAGTTTTAAAAACATTTTGTTGAGAAGTACAGAAAAGTACATGCATCATAATATTGCTCAATGAACTTTTATAAATGGAATATACCTGTGTAACCATCACCCAGCTCCAGAGCAGAACATCACTACCTTCCCCGGAAGCTCCACTCTGGTCCTGGTCCTGTGACTACCTCTAACCCTTCTCTCCGGAGCATAACCTCTGTTAAAATTTTTGGTATATTTATTATCACACTTTTTCCTATGCGTAGTTTTTTTTTTTTTTTTTTTTTTTTCTTTTAATATAATTGTAATCATACTGGATATATATGTATATGTGTATATATAATTATCCTTTTAAAATTTAAAAATAACCTTTTTTCTTAGAAAAGCAATACATAGTCATTGTTGAAAATTTAGAAAATCCAAATCAGCACAAAGAAGAAAGTTAAAAACACCTCTAGTCATGCCACCCTGGAGGATCCATGTAAACTCTAGGTGGGAAGCCTTCCTAATCTTTTCTTATGAATAGACTCATTCTTTTTTTTTTTTTTTTTTTTTTAAGATTTTATTTATTTATTCATTTATCCCCCTCTTGCTGCTTGTGCTCGCTGCGTCAGCCAACCACGCCGTGCGGGCGGGCCTGCCCCCACCAGGAGGCCCCGGGAACCGAACCCGGGGCCTCCCATATGGTAAACGGGAGCCCCACTGATTGAGCCACAGCCGCTTCCCTCATTCTTTTGATTTTTGTAAAAATGGGATCATATTTTACTCATTGTATAACTTTCTTTTTTGTTTAACATATTTTGGCCATATTTACGTTGCACGTTGTTTTTGTAAAGCAGTATTCCATTGTGTGTATCTTGGTAATATATACTTAACCAATACTATCTTGTGATACATTTAGCTATGGCTTTGTCTTAACTTGAAATATTGATTCACATCTTTTTTTAAATCCTAGAAATAGAATTGCTGGGACAAAAGGCACATGCTTTTTAAAAAAACTTTTTTTTAGTTGCATCCTATGAATCCTACTTGTACAATTTAACAAGTTTACACCCTTATTAACACTTCTTTTTTTCCTGATAGCCAACATCTTCCCCTGGAAATTGACACAAGCTCAGCAACCTCAGCTTAAGAGGGGGAAAGAACTGTACAAATTATGAGAAGATATGTAAAAATAATACATAAGAATAAATTTATAGAATGAGAGAGTCAAGTTCAGTATATTAGAAAATCAATGGATTTTCTGGTCCCCTGATTATATTTCCTAATGGAGTAAAAAACAAAACTTTGCATTATACAGCTTTGCATAAGCTTTTCTGAGGGGCACATGCATTTTTAAAAAAAAGGTTTTTTTTTGGTTGAAATATTTTAAAAGCATTTTTTAGAGAACAAACCATTTTCTACCACTAAATAAGTCAAATAATATTTATTTCCATAACCAAAATAACAAAGATTAGTCCTAAAAACTTACAAAATTTCCCGACTTTTCCCTAAAATACCTTTTATACCAGATTTGTCTATGCTTTTAACTAACCCACTGTCATAATCATGTTCATTTAAAAGACTTTTAATGACCTACCCGAGGTATATGACAACATCTCTTGCCTCTACTTTTGCCAGCCTTGGGTATTGTTATTATTTTTTGCCAATTTGTTAACATCTTTCTTTTTAAACATAACACAAGCTTTTAATTTCTATGTTAGAAATTCTTAAAAAAGATCATTTAAAAATGGATGGGGGAGGGTGGATGTGGCTCAAATGGTTGGGCATCCGTCTGCCATATGGAGGGACCTGGGTTCGATTCCCGGGACCTTCCGGTAAAATAAAAAAAAAAAAAAAAAAAATGGATAGGTAATGTTCCATCAAGTAGGTGCAGTGTATCTTCCTTCCCCAGGTCCCTGTCTTTGGACATTGAGCTGTTTTTAGTTTTTCCTGCCTGATAAGTAAGACTCCGGCGGTCAACTAGGTATTGTGGAAGTGGTGGTTGAGGTTTTTCCTTTGAGTTCATGTGTCTCTCCTTCCTCTATGTCAGAATCCAACTCATTGCCTAGAGATCACTCCACCATCTTCAGAAAAATTGGTCTCAGTGATGCGGTTGAGTGACCTCTCTACGGAAGATGATGACTCGGGTCACTGTAAAATGAACCGTTATGATAAGAAGATTGACAGTCTAATGAATGCGGTTGGTTGTCTCAAGTCTGAGGTGAGGGCGGTAGGCGGGTGGGACAGCTAGTGTCCTGAGGGTGTGTGGAAATACCCAGGTGGGTCTCTGGTGGATGCTTTCTTCAGGCTGCCTCTCTGCTGGAATGCCCAGAACTCCGGATGCCCCCAGGGAGGTAGCTGGGGAAACCTGGGGTACCACCACAATGGTAAAGACAGTTAATTGAGCATTTAACTCAGGGCTTACACTTACCTTGCTTGGTGCTTTGCATGGATGGCCTGGTTTGATTGTTTCATAAGAGTAAATGAAGTCAGTGGTTTTATTGTTCCCATTTTAGCGATGATGTGATTGGGAAACTGGGGTCTGTGCTTTTCATTTTACAGAAAAGTTTAACAACAGCAGAAAAGCCCCAAAGAGGCAAAAGAAGTTTGTTCTAAGTTTCTTAGCTATATCTTTGGGTGGGATGTAGTAACAGAATTGGAAACAGAACCTGGAAGTTCAAGGTCCCCCATTAGGAAGCTGGCAGAGCTGGCGCTAAAATCCGAATCTTGACTGGTAACAAGGCCTTTGTCTTTAATTCTCCACTCTGTTCTTGAGTCCCATGTACTCTCCTGGAGATACTGGGGCTAACTGCTTGGTAACAGTCCCTCTTTCCCCTATAGCCCACAGCTGCAGGGGCCTTTTTTGACATCTCTTCTCCTATGGTGTGCCAGCAGAACCATGGTTTGCATCCTAGCTCTGCCCCAGCAAGCTGAGTGACTCTCTGGACTCAGTTTCCTCATCTATAAAATGAGAAGAAACATATTTACCCAGAGGGTCTTTGTGAAGATTAACTATGCCCAAATAGGACCCCAGCTTAGGGCCTGTGTAGCTACATAACTCTCAATTGGAGGTGCCCTTATTTTGGTCCCAAGCAATGTGGCGGAGAGGAAGAGCTTCTCCCCAGTGGCCCCTGCCTGCATGCCCTTGCACAGGTCAAGATGCAGAAGGGTGAGCGTCAGATGGCTAAGAGGTTCCTGGAGGAGCGCAAGGAGGAGCTGGAGGAGGTGGCCCATGAGCTGGCCGAGACTGAGCATGAGAACACAGTGCTGAGACACAACATCGAGCGCATCAAGGAGGAGAAGGACTTCACCATGTAAGGCAGCACCTGGTCCTGCCCTGCCCCACCCCGCCCCAGTGGAGTTTATTCCTCCTGCCAGGCTGCCCTAAGCCCTGGGAATGTAATACAACGGAGAAGGCAGGGACAGGCACTGGCATTATGTTTGGAAGCACAATCTAGCTTGGGAGACACTGGTCAACAGTCATGCAATTACCTGATTGTGCTTGTGATTCATACTGTGAGGAAAAGGAGAACCCCCCAGAGTGCAGTGACAGGGAGGGGTGGTCAAGGAAGGCTTTCTGAAAAAAGTGACATTTAAGTGGAGTACTGCTTGGATGGTTAGGAGTTAGGCAGGTGGGAGTTGGGGAAGAAAGCATGCGAGATAGTCGAACATCTTGTGTGAAGACCCCAAGGTGGGAAGGAGTTTGTGATTGAAAATGGAGAGCAGGCCAGAGTAGGGGGTGTGGGAGTGGGTCGGCAGAGAACGACATTCCAGGGCAGGGGCCAGCTCTTAGTGGCCACTTCAAGGAGTTTGCTTTGAGGGCAGCCATGGAGTGGTTTTAAAAGCAGGGAGATGACATGACCAGATGACTTGGCTTTAGTGTGGAGAGCAGATGAGATGAGAGAGCTCAAAAGCAGATCTGGAGGTAGTATTCAGGAGGCTGTGGCAGTGGCTGGGGACAGAGGTGACGGTGAAAGAACTAGGATGGTGGCTGTCTGAGGGACGTGCAGGGCCATAGGTGGGATAATGTCACCTGGAGTAGAGGCACTGGTCTGGTGCCTACATAGGGGTAACTTCTGGCTCTCATCCTTCCAGAAGGCCCCTTGGGCCAGAAAGGCTGTCCCTTCCCCCTCCCCCACTGTCCCCTGACCAGGAGGTGAGCCTCACAAGGCATTGTGAGGCGAGCCTCGGAGCTCTGGGCAGGCAGGGGCCTGGGAGGGCTCACAGAGCCCTGTTCTTTCCGGCCCCAGGCTTCAGAAGAAACACCTCCAGCAGGAGAAGGAGTGCCTCATGTCCAAGCTGGTGGAGGCTGAAATGGATGGAGCTGCCGCTGCCAAGCAGGTCATGGCCTTGAAGGACACCATCGGGAAACTGAAAACAGTAAGTGGTGGGCAGAACGACCCCAGCCCTGGGACTGGACCCTGAGAGGGGACAGCTCCAGGCTGGGGTGGGGTCTCTATGCAGTCATCAAGTTGACTTTATGACATCTTAGGGCCAGGGGAGGGCATACAACACCTCAAACCCCCTCTCCCCCCATTTTCAATCTCTTCTCTGGATCCCTGACCCTCAAAGATGACCTCTGGTGGCCAGGGCATCTGAGGAGATCTCATGATGGTCACCTGGGATCACACTGAGTCAAGGCATGCAGTTGATTCCTGCAAGTATCAGCCACCACGTGTCTTCCCCTTCCCTCACCTCTTCCAGGAAGTCTACCCCAACTGCACTTGTGCACACAGAGCTCTCCAGCCCTTTTTCTCTCCTGCTGCTCTCAGTAGGCTTAGATTCTGCCCATCCTTCCAGTTCCAGCTCCTCCAGGAAGCCGGCCCTTGACCACCTGGGCTCTGTACACAGTCCACTTCTGAACTGCCCTGGCTCTTGTCTGAGCTTTCTGGCACTAGCACCTCTTAAGTCCCCCATGGGGCCTGCCTCTGCTATCTCCTCCCTTTCCCCCTGCACTTTGTAGAGACAGCTTGATTGTCTTCCAGGAGAAACAAATGACCTGCACGGACATTAACACCCTGACGAGGCAAAAGGAACTTCTCCTGCAGAAGCTGAGCACATTTGAGGAGACCAACCGTACCCTCCGAGACCTGCTGAGGGAACAGCACTGCAAAGAGGTGAGCTCCTAGCCTCTGGCCCCACTGGGGCAGGCAAGGTGTGCTTGGACTCGGCTCCACCTTTCTGGCATTGCGTGTCCATCCTCTCTGCCAGCCCCCTGATCTGTAAAATTGAGATAATTTTGTTAAATGGAAAGAATATTGGCACCAGATCCGAGAGGGCCTTAGAGAGAGTTAATGAAATCATTCACATAAAATACCTGGCACCTAGTAGATGAAGACTGTCTTAGTGGTTATTGAAGCTGGGCCAGGTGGCACGTGAAAAAGCTTAGAAACCAGGATAAGGGCAGACACAAATTGTGTGGGATCGTTTTGTTTTCTTGAAGGGTGTTCTCTGAAGCATATTTTATGTCAGCAAATGATTCTGAAAAGACTTGACAGTAAAAACAATAATTTTCTTGTTTCATTCAAATTGAAGGGATGCCAAGGGCCTCAAAATGCCAGTGCTGATAAAATGTTGACTTTTTTAAAATAACATTTTCAGCCTCTTGTTTTGTTTTTAGAAATTATTATTTAAAATAGGTAATATAATGCAAAGTGCTATCCACTGCCCAGCTTTCAAAATAAAACCTTGTCCTCATAGTTAAATCTCTCTTGCATCTTCTTTTGTGGTAACTTTATCTCTCTCCCCTCAGAGAAACTTTATCTTGAATCTGATGGTTTTATCTCTTATATATATGAATCCCTAAGCAGCTTATAGTCTTTTTCTAGCATATTTTAAAAACTTTATGTAAGTGATATTGTTTCATGTGTTCTTCTGAGTTTGGCTTTTTTCACTCAAAATTATTATTTTTTAAAAATTTATTTATTTATTTCTCCCCCCGCCCTTGTTGTTTGCACTGGAAACCGACCCCGGGACCTCCCATGTGGAAGGGAGGCGTTTAATTGCTTGAGCCACCTCCACTCGCTGCTTTTTTGGGTCTCTCACTAGGTTTTCCTCCTTGTTTCTTTTGTTGTATCATTTTGTTGTGTCAGCTCGCCGTGCCAGCACGTTGGGTCAGCTGTCTTGCTCATCTTCTTTAGGAGGCACTGAACCTGGAACCTCCCATGTGGTAGGTAGGAGTTCAGTCACTTGAGCCACATCCGCATCCCACTCAACATTATTATTATTATTTTTTAAAGATTTATTTTATTTATTTATTCCTCCTGTCTCGTTTTTTTGTGTGTGTGCGTTGCTCACTGTCTGCTCTTTGTGTGTTCCTCTGTGTCTGCTTGCCTTCTCTTTATGCGGCACTGGGAACTGATCCTGGGACCTTCCAGAATGGGAGAGAGGCACTCATTCTCTTGCACCACCTCAGCTCCCTGGTCTGCTATGTCTCTTATTGTCTCTCCTCTGTGTTTCTTTTTGTTGTGTCATCTTGCTGTACCAGCTCTTTCTGCAGGCCAGTACTCCATGCAGGCCAGCACTCCTTTGTGGGCCAGCACTCCGCGTGGGTCAGCTCTCCGCCTGGGCCAGCTTGCCTTTCACTAGGAGGCACCAGGAACCGAACCCTGGACCTCCTGTATGGTAGATGGTAGCCCAATTGCTAAAGCCACATCTGTTTCCACACTCAACATTATTTTTGAGAGTCATCCATTTTTATCCTTGAGGACTAAGATAATTTTCACTGCTATATTTCATTTTCTGACTATATCACAATTTGTCCATTCCTTTGTTGATAGACATTTATATTTTTCAATTGTTTGCTTTTGCAAGCAATGTTAAAGCATTCATGTACACTGTCCTGGTGTACTTGTTTGAGAGTTTCTAGAATAAATTTCTTTCAATTCTACTGGCTATGGCCAAATTATTCTCTAAAATATTTATACCTATTTCATTTCTGACTTGATAATCTGGGGCAGGTGCTTTTTACCTCTCTGGGTCTGTTTCCTCACCTGTAAAGGGGATTAGCATCTTCCACCTGGGGTTTATGTAAGAATTAGAGATGATCTACCAACAAGGGATCTGTGTCTTGCCTAACACATAAAAGGTGCTTGCTAAATGGCAGGTGCTGCTGCTGTTTATCCAGGGACTGGTGTCTTCAGGAAACCTCTTCCTACCCAATTTTTCTCCTTTTCAACTTCTTGGTTTCTACCATCCTGGAATCCCAGAATCTCCAGTTGGAGATGAAGTCCACCAATTAGGACTCCCCCCCCACAACAGGTGTTCCCTGTTCAGGTCTCAGCTCTCTCTCCTTAACTCACATTTAGCACTCGGCATCTTCACCCCACCATCTTGATGTTCACGGGGGAGTGTTCAGCCTGGTGGGAAATTGCTCAGGCTCTGAGCCTTTCGGTGTCCACCTGGCACTCTCACACACACCCCGTCTCATTGTTCAGGAACAGCTCCCTTAAGGCCTGGCTCTGACGTTCCCGCCTGTGTGCCCTCAGGCGGCCTGCTTCACTTCTCTAAACCTTGATCTCCTCATCTGTAAAATCAGGTGGTGATAGTGTGTGGCTCTGAGAGTAGGGGATTTCACAGGAAAGCAGAGGAGCTGGGCAACAGTTTGATTGTATAGTGTCCCTCTGAAGCACAGGAAGGGCATGGTATAAGGGGCAGTGAGAGCAGCTTTAGGCTCTCCGTCTCTGGCCTAGGCTTTTTTCTCATGTTCTTTGCCTTTTCTCGTTGGTGGAGAAACCACAGTGCTGTGTTCTATCAGTTCCTACATCCCCAGGAAACTTTGGGAACCAGGGAACCTTTTGCTCTCGGCTTGTGAGGGGGACCTGTGGGACTGTAAGGGGAGGGGTGGGTGAGCCTCCTTCAAGGGGACACTCTGTTTAGGTGCCCTGGAAGAAGAACTGCACTGTTCCAAAGGTGTAGCCCAGCAGGAAAATGGGCAAGGATGTAAGCAGACAGTTCAGAGAAGGGGAAACTCAAATGGTTAATAAACACATGACAAGATGCTGAGCCTCACTGGTAATTAGAGAAAGGCAAATTAAAACAGCAGGTGGAAAAAACAAACAGCAGATGGAGCGCAAAAACTGGCAGTAGACTTTTGTCCTCTGCTGGTGAGTGTGGGCATCTCAGTACACTCACGCCCTGTGTATGGCCATGTGACCATGTGGAGGCATTTGCAGGGCATTTCAAAAGGTTACAGTACAGTCACAAATCACAAACCTTCCAACCCAATGCTAGAAAGCATCATCCTTTGCTGCAATGTTTGTAGCTGCAAAACCTGGGAACAATCTCAATGTGCATCAATAGGGGAGAGGTGAGAAATGCAAGGGTCTGTCCATAGGCTGTAAGGTTGTTCAGCAGCAAACAAGAATGAGGTAGATCTATTTTTTTTATATGGAAATAGCTGCAGACATAACATTAGGAGCAAAAATCAAGTTGTAGCACAAAAATACAATATGAAATAATTTTTATAAAAATACACATTAATCCCTCCCCACTCTACTCCAGCCCCCTAAAAACGATATTTTTCTAGGTACAGCCATATGTAAATGCATAGTGAATGGATGGGAAGGAGACTCATCAAACTGATAACTGTAGGGTAGGACTTTGAGGTGAATGTGAGGGCTTTATCTTTATCTTAATGTTCACTAAATATTTTATAATGAGAATGTATTCTTTTTTTTTTACTTCTATAATTATGAATAAAATTTTTGGAAAAGGAAGAGAATCAATAGAATGTAGGAATCTGGATTTATTGCTTGATGACTTGGCTTTCCTTTTGCCTTCCCTCAAAGGATTCTGAAAGGCTGATGGAGCAACAAGGAACATTACTAAAACGGCTGGCGGAGGCAGATTCAGAGAAAGCGGTAATGAAATTGTCCATCGCCCCTGGCCCCCTCCACCCCCACTTTAGTTGGTGGGTATGGTGACAAAGCATATAGGTGCTGAGTCGAGGCAGGCGGGCTGATGCAGAGTCCCTGCTCTGGCATTTCTCTGGGTCCTAGTTTCATGGTGGATTGGTTTTATAAGCCCTGCTCCACTGGGCTTGTCTAGTCGATCACTTGAGAGTTCAAATCACAAAACTGGGGTGTTGATGATAATGATGATGGATTTATAATAATGTTACCTCAATTTTCTTGTTTTGGATTGAAAGCCATAAAAAAATTTGGATCATCAAATTCCGATTCTGGGAATTTCTCCCTAGGCAGCCTGATCCAAAGTCTATTCTATGAAACTTCAAGTTCCTCAAGATGTTTGTGGGTACAAGATAGAAAAATGGGGTTCTGCATGACATTGCAATGATGGATACAGGCCATTATACATTTTGTCAAAACCTATAAAATTGTGTGGGGTAGAGTTTAAACTATAATGTAAGCTATATTCCATGGTTAGTAGCAATGTTTCAATATGTGTTCATCAATTGTAACAAATATACCACACTAATGAAAGATGTTGTTAATGTGGGAAAGAGGGGGTGGGGCTTATAGGAATCCCCTATATATGTTTTTTTAAATATATTTAAAAATTTTTTTAAAGATACTTGGATTACACAAATGTTTCACAAAATATATAGGGATTCCTATATGTCCCACTCCCCACACCTCCCACACCCTCCCACATAAACAACATCCTTCATGAATGGATGTGCAATGGGCGTGACACATTCATTGCAATTGATAAACGCATCCTAGGGCCTTGCCACTGAGCATGGGCCATAGTTCACACTGTAGTTTACACTCTGTCCCACACAGTTCTGCAGACTATGGGAAGACCCCTATATTTTTGATGTAACATTTATGTAATCTAAAGCTTCTTTAAAAATAAAATATATTTTAAAAAATTGGGGTTCCATGGCCAAACAAATTTGAGAAACTATTGGCTGACCTGTAGTTAACAGGTTTCTTAACTATAAGACCTTTTGGAACCTTTGATGTATTAATGCCCATTGTAAATTTCTAAGAGAGGGAAAGAAGATGAAGGTCAAGTTTCCCAAGGTTTGACTTTTGGCCCTCGATGCCTGGCTAAATATAGCTGTGGGAAATGCCAGCCTGAGGAAGGAGTGGAGATTGAGCACTAATGGTGATAATTCCTCAGTCTGCATTCCCAGCTCAAGAGGACTTGTTAAATTATGGTAACATCAGTAAATAGAAGCATTAAGCAACTCATTCAAAAGATGTAGAAAATTTAATCACATTGTGGTAAATGTGAGATTGTAGATTATGGAACAGAACATGCATATTACTTTTTAAATGTGGATTAATAGTGATTACCTCTATGGGGGGGGGATTATGGGGATTCTTTAAAATTCTGTTTGTCTTTTTTCTACAATTAACAATACTCTTTTTTTTTTAATTGCAAAATAAATACATGTTCATTTTAGGGGGAAAAAAATTAACACAGACATTAGGTGCTCCCCAGTGGGTCTCTGTGGCATAGGCCAATGTACTTGGGATCTTGGACCCTGGTGGCCACCCCACAAGAGTCTCCTTCTCCCTGGGTGAGGCCTGCTTGCCCTTCCCAGGGGAGCACATGATGGTGTGTGTTCTTTCCCAGCGCCTGCTGTTACTGCTGCAAGACAAGGACAAGGAGGTGGAAGAGCTACTCCAGGAAATTCAATGTGAGAAGGTACCATCCTATGTTTGCTCCTTTTTATGAGCCAGTGGAACACAATGGTTGGAGAGTATGTTCTGGAGTTAAGAGAGCTGGGTTCAAACTCTGACTGCATGCCTTTCTCTATTTCCAAAGGCTCAAGCAAAGACAGCATCTGAGCTTTCTAAGTCCATGGAATCCATGCGTGGACATTTGCAGGCTCAGCTTCGGTGCAAAGAGGCTGAGAACAGTCGCTTGTGCATGCAGATCAAGGTACTTGCTGGCCCTGCAAGTGAGGAAGGAGGGGAGATGAGGGCATGGCAAGCCAAGGCGGGCTTCTCTGCCAGATCTGGTTGTGGGTATCACACACAGGTTTATGGGGCAGCTGCTACCAAAGCACTTATGCTTCAGACAGACTCTGGGGGCCGTGGCCAGAGCATGAACAGAGACCCTGGAAGCCTTGGGTGCCATATCTCGGGGCGAGTCACATAATTCCTTAGGTTCTTAGTCCAGTTAACTAATGTGGAGAGGGGATGATCTCAAATACCCTTTGCATCTGTGAGCCCAGTGATCCTCTGAGGTCACAGCCTTGTTCCTTGACTGCTGCTAGTCTTGCTGAGTGACAGGCAGGGCGAGCAGCTGACTCCTGAGTTTGCGTATTTCCTTCCTCCTTGCCTTCATCCCACACACTCTCGTTGTAATTCCTGCCCATGCTAGGTGGGCATTCACACGTGTACAAGCCAGTCATGGCACCTGCCCTCCCCTGGGGAATACAGAACATAAGCCAGCAATTACAAACCCCTATGAAAGGTGCTGTGCTGGAGAGGAATGCCTGGGGGCTCTCCTTGACCACCTAGCTTGGAAGGTCAGGGAAAGATTCTGGAGAAGTTCTGACCTAACATATTAAGACCTGATGGGTTGGGAACAGATGTGGCTCAAGCGGATGAGTGCCTGCTTCCCACAAGGTAGGTCCTGGGTTTGTGGTGTCTCCTAAAAAAAAACCAACTCAGGGGAGCTGATGTGGCTCAGTGGTTGAGCACCGGCTTCCCACATACAAAGTTCTGAGTTCAATCCTCAGCCCCTGGTACCTCAAAAAAAAAAGACCTGATGGATGAAGAGATCTGGGAAACCCACTGATCTTTTGTAGTTTCTATTAAACTTGAGAAAGAGAGAGCTCTGGGGAGGTGTTATGGGGAACCATATCTCTGGTCCACATCAAGGAAGCCCAAGGCCTTCATGTATTTGACCTGTTGTGATTTCTTTCTCCCTCTGCTGCTCCATTCCCTATTTTTGCTTGTCTCCTCTTTTCCCTCTCTCCCTTTTCTCCCTGCCTTTCTTGTCCTGCTCCTACCCTCTCTCCTCTTTATTCTCCCTCGTCCCTCCTCCCTCTCTCCTCCTTGTTCCCTGGCCCTCCTTCCCCAGAACCTGGAACGCAGTGGGAACCAGCACAAGGCGGAAGTGGAAGCCATCATGGAGCAGCTGAAGGAATTGAAGCAAAAGGGAGACCGAGACAAAGAGACTTTGAAGAAGGCCATCCGAGCCCAGAAGGAGCGAGCTGAGAAAAGCGAGGAGTATGCTGAGCAACTGCACGTGCAACTTGCTGACAAGGTAGCAGGCCTGGGGACAGCCTCAACTTCAGGAGTATTGGATGATGATGGAGGTGGGGAGGTGGGGGCTTAGGATAGATGAGCTGTGGGTGGGGGGATGAACGGAGGTGGTTTGGTGGCTGAGCAGTGGGTGGAGGTGGCCACATGATTAAATGGAGGGATACCGGTAGTGGAAAGGGGGGAAGAGCTGGTAGGATGGATGGTCGGGTAGAGGGGGAGGGAGTTGGGGTTATTAAATGGATGAAAGGATAGATGAGGAGAGGGTAGGTAGATGGCTGGAGATGACTGGAGGGTTTATTGAGCAATTTAGCCATGTAAATATTATGGTCAGAATGGTGTTAAGGATTTGCAAACAGGATGTGTAAGTGATTGCTGGAAATCTATAAGCAACAATTGGGTTCCACTATTATTCTTTGTGCTCTCCAGAAAAGATGAATGCCAGGAGTGAAGTTTCAGCTATTAGGGTGAAAGATTGTTTAGGTTGAGCCCTACTCCTGTCTCTGAGTCCTCGGTTCTGACCACCACCAGGCTGACGAGCCCTGTCATCACCTTTGTTCCCAGGATCTTTATGTTGCTGAAGCTTTATCCACTCTGGAATCATGGAGAAGCCGCTACAACCAAGTTGTGAAAGATAAGGGAGATCTCGAATTGGAAATTATCGTTCTGAATGAGTACGTCTTTGTGTTAGGAGAGGAAGAGTGGGACCACTGAGGGAGTTGGGTGTATAGGTAGAGGGAGCCTGGCGATCTGAGGCAGGCTCATTTGGCTCTCAGTCTCTGCCGGGCAGGGGCCATACTGGGCTAAGATGTGAGCTGGACTTTCTGGTTGGATCTGGAGTGCAGGTTCCGGCCCCTGCCCTGGATCCTACTCCACTGGCAAGCACTGTGGAGTGGCCAGGTTTTTCTGGTCGCAGAGGCCTGGGCCTGATTCTGGGCCGAGGCCTGAGCCTGGCTCCGAACATATTGCCTTCTATCCCTAATCTGCACAGTATGGGATGAGGGCACACTGGGGTTCTCATTCCTGCTCTTGGGGGATGGGACAGCTGGTGATCCCTGTGTCTTCTAAACATTGTCTGCATGGTGACGAAAGCTATTTTGTCAATGCTAGCCATTCAGTAGGACAGGGCTATGGCATGGGAATAAGGGGGGCAAAAGTGGCTTTGAGTTGCCCATGACTGAACTGATATGTTCTTACCACTTATGAGCAGTCAGCAGTGACCATTCAGTAATTCTCAGTGTCAGCCCTAGACTGACTTTTTTTTTTTTTCTTTTTTTTTTTTTGTTTATTCTTTCTTTTTGGTATTCTTCTAGACTGACTTTTGGTCCTTCCTTCATTCAAAAAATATTTATTGAGCAAGCAAGGTAGCAAGAGGTGTGACACGGCCTGGGTAGGAACACGTGGTCCCCTTCCACACAAGACTCTTCTAGCTCCTCAGAACCTGTGCAATTGGTTCTCTAAGTCTGTTTTCACTTTGTGATCTTCCAGCCGGGTGACAGATCTTGTAAACCAACAACAAACCTTGGAGGAGAAGATGCGGGAAGACAGGGACAGCCTGGTGGAGAGACTGCACCGTCAGACTGCCGAGTATTCTGCATTCAAGCTAGAGAATGAGAGGCTGAAGGTCTGTAGTGAGACCTAGGAATGGTGCAGTTGAGTAGAGATAGTCTGATGGCTTTGCATGCATGGTTTTGTACCAGAGATGAGCAAGAGGGCCTTTGGAGGGCCTGGAGGATAAAGAGGGGGGCTCTTGAGTCAGAAAGGCCCAGAGTAAAATCGTAACTCTACTTCCTAGTTCTGGGACCTCGGCAAGACATTTCTTTTTTTTTTTTTTTTTTTTTTTTTTGTTCCCCAACTTTTTATTTTGAAAAATTTCAGGAAGTTGAAATAGTAATATTAAAATATTAATGCCACATGCATACACAAGGATTTCTGATCATAAAATGTGGCGACCTCTGCTCTTACCTAATATCCAGACACCTCCAAGGCTACAAAAGAAGCAACCTCACCTTTGGTGAGAGGCACTTTCTTCCACAGAGAGTGTCTGTGGTGACCTTTTTTTTGTTTTGTGATGACTTTACTTTCACTCACCTCATGGCAAACTCATACCCCTGCAAGGGAGGCAGGACAAAGGCAATGCCTGTTCTACAGGTGAGGTAACAAACTCAGAGGAGTCATGTGAGCTATCAAAATCTTGAGTCAGAAAGTGTCCCAGCTGAAAATGGAACCCAAGGCTTGTGGCTTCAGTTTCTCAACATTCTATGGTCACTTCCTGTCCTGAATATATTATACCAGAGCTTCTTCTCAAAGCAGATACACTCTTTTTTTTTTTTTTTTTTCATGGTACCGGGGTCAGGAATTGAACCTGGGACCTCATTTGGGAAGCTGGCACTCAATCACTGAGCCACATCTACTTCCCTGAGTTGGTTTTTTTGTTGTTTGCTTGTTGTTTGTTTTTAGGAGGCACTGGGGACCAAAACCAGGACCTCCCATGTGGGAAGCAGGAGCTCAATCGCTTGAGCCACATCTGTTCCCCAACATTGCAGTTTTTGTTACTTCAGTTTCGTTGGTGGGAGGAATGAGATCCCTGTTAGAATGTGGCAGTGCCTGTGAAATGCACTATGAGTTTGAGGTTAACGTTTATGTTCCTGGGGCACTCTTTGCCCCCGTCACATGCATTAATTCTCATTTTAACCTCCCAACCTCCCAGTAATGTGATTCACATCTCCATTTTATAGAATAAGGAAACTGAAGCTTAGAAAGAGGTCAAGTTTCTTGGCAAGACTCTGCCCTAGGAAGTGTTGGGAAGTGTTTTGTCCTAGGAAGTTGGGATTGGAATCCAAGTCTGACCTGGAGCCCTCGCTCTTTACCACTTGCTTTACACTCTCCCAGCATGCCTGGGGCATGCCAGGATTGATCTTGGTTTTTTTATTGATCTGTGCAGTAACATTTAGGCTTAATTTTTAAAAGAATTTTTGGATAACTAAGATTGATTTTAAGGAATTGTAACATTTGGAAAAGTTCACAAATTTTAGAATTTTCATAAAGTGAACACATGTTAGGTATCAGTCACATTGATCAAAAATAAACCCTGATAGGGAAGCGGCTGTGGCTCAATCAGTAGGGCTCCCGTTTACCATATGGGAGGCCCCGGGTTCGGTTCCCGAGGCCTCCTGGTGAAGGCAAGCCCGCCCACACGGCGTGGTTAGCTGACCCAGCGAGCACAAGCAGCAAGAGGGGGATAAATGAATAAATAAATAAAATCTTTAAAAAAAAAAAATAAAATAAAATAAAATAAACCCTGACTTTTGCATGAGTTCAGCTTTGGTAGATATTTCCAAACAGTAAAATAGTTGTGCCAGCCCCACCCCTGCTCAGGTAGCTGCCACCCTTCTATTAACATGGATTGGTTTGCCTATTTTTAAATTTTATTTATTTATAGATAGATTTTTATTGTAGACACATTTGTATAGGTTATATACTCATGTCTCTGGCTTCTTTTGCTCAAAAGTATGTTTGTGAGAGACATCCATGTAACATCCAAATAACATCCATTCATGTTATCTGCAGCAGTTTATTCATTCTCACTGCTGATATCCCATTATATGGATACACCACAATGATGGACATTTGGGTTGTCCCCATAGTGCTGTTATGAATATTTTTTACATCATTCAGTGCATGTTTATGTATGCATTTTAATTGGTTATATACCTCAGAGTAGAATTGTTAGGACATTGGGTAGCATGCATAAGTTCAAATTTACACTCCTATCAGCAATGTGTGAGAGTCTCTATGTCTCCTCAGCAACACTTGGTATTGTCAGTTTTCTTGTTTAATTTTAGCCATTCTGGTGGGAGTGTAATAGCATCTCATTTGCTGTAGTGCAGTTGGATAAATTGAAAAAAACCCTTAAGTCTAACAATAGAAGATTATTCTTCTATTCACATCAGTGAAGTATAATGTATTGTGGCCATATAATATGACAATTGTAGATTGTATTTTCTTAAGTATTATAATTGTAAAATGTGCTTGTGGTAAAAGTTTAAAACATTATAGAAATACAATATAGAAGTGAAGTTCTCTGGCAATCCCATTTCCTAGAGATAGGCACTGTTAACAGTTGATGTGTATTTTTCTAGTTTTTTTCCTTTCCAATACTAAAATATATAGACTCAAGCACATACACATTCATCCATCCATTATTCTGCAGCTTGCTTTTCTCATTTAACCACATTTCATGGCAATATCTCTTAAATGAATGCTTATTATTGCACTGTATTGAAATCCCATGATTTATTTTTTTTCCCATGTGCTAAGTTGGGCCTCTTGGGTTATAGGAGGGTATATTTTTCACTTGAGTAGACATTCACCATATATTGTTTAAAAAAATAAAACAGCTACACAGCTATAGCTCCAAAGCCTTATAAGAAGGCATTATGTATTATGATTTGTTTTTCTTGGTCTTATCTCCATTTTCTTTGGTAATTATGTATTGCTTTTGTAATAAGCTAAAAGGAAACAGAAATGTCACTTATTTGTATTTCTTTGAGTGTTGGAGTCTAACCCTGTTGCCTCTCTGAGGAAAAAACGTTGGTGTGGATCTGACTAGGGGGCGTTCCTCTGCTGGCCTCTTGGAGTTGAGGGTGGGTTGACCACCTGATACTGAACCTTCCTGTTGGTTACTCATGAGCCACCCCTTCTAGGCTAGTTTTGCCCCGATGGAGGACAAACTCAATCAGGCGCACATCGAGGTCCAACAGCTGAAGGCATCGGTTAAGAACTACGAGGGAATGATTGACAACTATAAGAGTCAGGTAGGCCTCTCATGTGCCCCAGTCCTTCCAGGGTAGCAGTACCCCCTGTTCTTGGGCTGGGAGGCTCACCGTGATTCCTCTCCCAGGAAGGGGGGTTAGGTTTTTGAAGGTGTTATTCACTAAAATTTGGCTCTGCCCAGGATGGCCTGATGCATTGTTGGTCCCTAGGTGATGAAGACCAGGCTGGAGGCTGATGAAGTGGCTGCCCAGCTGGAACGCTGTGACAAAGAGAACAAGATCCTTAAAGATGAGATGAACAAAGAGATTGAAGCGGTACTGTTCCCCTTCCTTGCTCTCTTCCTCTACCTGACAGAACTCTGAGTCTGTCCCTTTTGTATGCCTTTGACCCTCCCAGATTCAGATACCAAGATTAACTGATTTTCTTATTGGTAGGCTGGTGCACTCTACCAAGTGGGTGCTCTCTACTTTCTCTTTCTTGTCTCCTCTCTGCTCTCTCTCATGCGGCTTCTTTATCACATTTTTCCCCCTCATGGTCTTACTTTAGTTAAAAAAAAAAAACACACAAAAACCCTGCTTAGATCATCCAAGTGGATTCACTTCCTTAGGTATGCCAGGTCTTAGGCGAGCCTACTTAATTCTGTGTGGTGCCTTTATTTTGTGCCAACAAAAAAATATGCCTCCCATTCCCTTCCCCAAAGAGAATGCTGCTTCTAGAGATAGTTTGGCTGTCTAGAAGCAAGGGCTTATCTTAATGGCAACCTTAGAGATGGGTTGAGTCTAAACTTGACCACTAACTTATTGTATAACCTTGGACAAATTGTTTCCCCTTTTTAGTCTTTGGTCTCCTTGTAAATACGTGGATGGAATAAGATCAGCTATTGTTTCTACCTTCACCTCTGACATTTTATTTGGAAACACTATAGCATTGTGATTGTGTTCCTAGGGGTTTTGGAGTTAGACTAGATTAACCCTCCTTCTACCAGTTTCTAGTGTTTCTAACTGAGTGACCTTGGACAAGTGACTTTGCTTCCTTGATCCTTAGTGTCCTTAGATATGGTGATAACAGCACTTATTTTACAAGTAGATCTAAGAATTAACTGACACAATGCCTGGATCCTGGTGTTTACCTCATGGGTTGTTATTCAATGATTGAATGACTGGCAAGTGGCAAGTCAGGCCCAAGTATGTCCTCCCAGAGAGCAGCTGTACATCTGCTCCTGGCATACAGGGAGGGCAGGCCATATTCCTGCCTGTGGATTTCACAGGATCCCCTTCTTGGCACTGACTGCAGCTTTGCCCTAACTCCAATGGGCTCTGCCTGGCCCTTCTCAACAGTGGGCTTTTCTCCCCTACTCCAGGCACGTAGGCAATTCCAGTCCCAGCTGGCTGACTTGCAGCAGCTGCCTGACATCCTCAAGATCACGGAGGCTAAGCTGGCAGAGTGCCAGGACCAGCTGCAGGGCTATGAGAGGAAGAACATCGACCTTACAGCCATCATATCAGACCTGCGCAGCCGGGTAAGGGACTGGCAGAAAGGGTCCCATGAACTGGCCCGAGCAGGGGCCCGCTTACCAAGATGAGCTGCTCGCCCCCCAAGGGAGGACCACTTCCTTTTTCTTGGCTGCCGTTTTCTGAAAGGAGTGAGCTATCATCAGTGCTGTGAAATAAAAGTCTGGTGTGCCAAATGTTTTGTGTTTGCACATAGTGATTGTAGTTATAGAAGCCGTCACTCGTTTGGAGTTGTTGGGCCTGGCCCTCCTGCTTTTGTCCCACCCCAGAGTTCTCCAAGTCTTCACTTGCCTCCTACCCTTATGTATTGTTGCTCTTCTCAGCTCCATACCCCCGGGCCATGAGACACAGTACACACCAAGCCATAGACCTTTTCTTCCAACTTTCCTCTTGCTTTAACTGCCTTTCCTTACTCTTAACAGATCTATTGCCTGAGATTCTAACCTGAAAGAGGGCTCCCTACTAACAGAAGCAATCTGCCTGTGGGTTACTGGAACTATGTCTAATTTGTCTAAGAAATTACATGCCACTCATTTGCAGTGTGACCTTGGGCAAAGCCCTTCTCCTCTCTTGATCTGCTTCCTTATAATGATGATAAAGTAGCTACAAAATTTTGAGCACCTACATTGTGTCCATACCAAATAAGCATCTACCAGCATTATCACATTTAATTCTCCCAGGAGCTTTGTGAGGTGTAGGTATTTTTATCATAACCATCTTGCAGGAAGCAGCCCGAGGCATAGAGAGAAGTAATTTCCTAAGGTCACAGGCCTAACAACTTAATGAACAGGGACCAGAACCCAGCCAGCTCTATCTAGTTCCCGAGCGCATGCTCTCAGTACTCTTAAATTGCCTGCCTTCTCTGTTGAACTTGAGCATTCTCAGGGCTTTTCAGCTCTGCTGAGACTTCTGCATAAAGCAACCCTCTGGATATCTTAAACTTGCTAGCCTGAAAGTATCAACATATTTCCTATTGCCTTACCTGTACTTGTCCCTAGTTAAGAAGAGAATGAAATCAGCAGTATTGACAACATAATCAGTAAAGACACCAGCTTCATGGTGTGTTGTGGGCTGAT
Source organism: Tolypeutes matacus (assembly GCA_026826555.1). Lineage (NCBI taxonomy): Eukaryota > Metazoa > Chordata > Mammalia > Cingulata > Chlamyphoridae > Tolypeutes > Tolypeutes matacus. The sequence goes on along the minus strand of JAKSZT010017719.1, from coordinate 3,173,111 downwards.
TAGGTCTGCCATCTGTTTCTGCCTTCTCATACCTGCCCTGGATCCCAGCTAGGCCTCTGAGTGGCCTCGCCTGATCAAGAAAGTGTCATTGGGTTCCCCACAGTCAAACCTCACTACTCTTGCTGTGGGAAAGCCTTCAGTCTTGGGAGTTGGGCCTAACCTATCCCTGCTCTCCTCTCTCCTCTAGGTTGTGCATTGAGACTTGGATGCCTGCTGAGGGCAGCGTGCCTCTTGCCTGGGTGTGGATAACAGGTCATAGGGACAAGGGAGGGCTATACCCAGAAGTTCTTTCATAAACCAGTCTGTGTTCCTGTCATTTTAGATCGAACATCAGGGGGACAAGCTGGAGATGGCGAGAGAAAAACATCAGGCTTCCCAGAAGGAAAATAAACAGCTGAGTCTGAAGGTGGATGAACTGGAGAGGTTAGAGGCACTTGGTCCCATCTCTGTCCTCTTCCTAGGACCTGAGACTTTCAGCCACTTAACTGCTTTGTGCTTAGTGTGCTGAAGTGTTTGAGGGACTCAAGGCCCTGGAAGGTACTAGGCAGACCTCAGAGGAAAAGCTGTTTCCATTTCAGTGGTAAGCATTATGGGAGAGTGGAAGGTGGTGTCTTGGCTTGGGGGGATGCTCCATACAGTATCATCAAAATCAGACTACCTATAGGCATCAGAAAGGCATGCTTTGTCCAAGCAGGGCCTGATTTGAATGGAGCAGTCGGTACACTGTGGTGGGGGCATTTCCCATTCATTGTGCCCTTTGTTTCAGATCCTTCTTCCCCGGGACCTTTAGGTTCTAACTCTTATCTGTTACTTATGGATTGTTGGAGGCAGTCCGAAGTGAAGAGTACATCTTTTGTAATCAGAAGCCCTGGCCTTGAGTCCCAGTTCTGCCACCTAACCTGCATTTTGATCTTGAGCAAATCATTTAACCCCTTTTTGAACCTCAGTTTCCTCATCTTGATAAAGGGATCAGGGTAGGAATAGTAATGTAGCTCATGGGATAATTATGAGTCTTCAACTTAGATTCCTCATAAAGGGCTTAGCCCATTACCTGACATAGAGAAATGCTTAATGTATGTTAGCTGATATTATTCCAATTTTAAATATGAGGAAACAGGCTCCAGAGGAGGTTATGTGACTTGCCTAAGGCCACACAGCTGATACCTGGCAAAGCTACGACTTAAACCCATGCCTCTCTTCCTTCAAAGCTTGTGTTAGCATCTATAAAACAAGGGCTGAAGACCTCTGGCACAGGTTTCAGAGCTGTAACGGCAGGTTTCAGAGCTGAAACGGCTCACCACACTGTCCAGGGTAGTGTACACTTGAACCAGGTGGTCTCTTTCTGGACTCTACCTCTACTTTCCACTGCAGGCCTTGAGGGTGCAGATGGATACATAGAACTTGCAGAGCTCCTTAAATTAGAAGGTGTTCTGGAAGTACAGGGGTGGGGAGCAGTGTGTGCACATCGGATAGTCACCATTGCTCCATGGCTGACCACATAAGATGTTGAGTGGCCTAGCAGAAGTCCCTTTGTTGAGGGTGGCAGCAGTGAATGGTAGAAGTTGAGGGCATGGGTTTTGGAGACAGACCTGCCAACTGTGCTGGCCAATGATTTCACCTTTCTGAGGCTCAGTTTCTTCATCTGTAAAATGGGGAAAATAAGTGGTAGCCATCTCCTTGAGCTGCAAATTGTATTCTTCGTGATGTTATGCATACTTAGCACAATCCATAGTCAGTCTATGCTTGGTTTTCTCACTCTTCATATTCTAACCAGCTGCTCCAGTTGCACAGTTCCTTGGCCTTCTTGCTGATTTGCTGATTTCTTTGGATTATTCCTCTGGCTCCTTGGAGATTGTCGGCATGATGACAGCCCCGATCCGGGATGGCTGGCGGCCCCCTGACGGGGTGGAACAGGACAGGTGGGGGGTATGAGCAAGGTCTGATTGAGTGCTTTCACCTAGGAAACTGGAGGTGACCAGTGCCCAGAATATCGAGTTTCTACAGGTGATTGCCAAGAGGGAGGAGGCAATCCACCAGTCCCAGTTGCGACTAGAGGAGAAAACACGGGAATGTGGGACCCTGGCAAGGCAGTTGGAGAGCGCCATTGAAGATGCCAGGAGGCAGGTTAGTCTCAAGTTCATAACTAACAAGCTCTGTGACCTTGGGCAAATCATCTAACCTCTCTGAGCCTTTTTCCCTATTTGAAAAACAGACATAATGCCTTATGAAGTTGTTGTAAGGAGCAAATGAGTAACTATTGTAAAGCAGTGGTCTCTTTGGTTTGCTCCTGCCATGAGGCTCCAGAGAAATTTTTTCACACTGAGATGTGCAAATCTGTGAAGTCAGATAGTGAAAGTGGCCCAGCTTCCTTTTTGTCAGGTGCTCTCTGTATCAGATAAGACAGCCCCACTTCTTGCCTTCTTTATAGGTGGAACAAACCAAGGAGCATGCACTCTCCAAGGAGCGAACAGCCCAGAACAAAATCCTAGACCTTGAGACCCAGCTGAGCAGGACCAAAACTGAGCTCAGCCAGCTGCGGCGGAGCCGTGACGATGTGAGTCAGGCTGGTGGGCAGGAGGCTATAAGACAAGGAAGAGAATTGAAATTTTAGCCATCTTTGGGGCCTGCAGAGCAATGTATTTTGTCGTTCTTGCTTTTATGACTATGATATGCTTTTATGTTTCTCCACTTTATGTTGCTTGAGGTTATCTCAGGCAGATCATACAATTTTTTTTTTTTTTTTTTTTATTTTAAAGATTTTATTTATTTACTTTATCCATTTTAAACCCCCTTCCCCATTTGCTGTTTTTGTGTCCATTTGCTGGGCAATTCTCTGTGTGTGTTTCCTGCCATCTCTTCTCATCCTCCTCCTCCAGTCTTCACCAGGATTCGATCCTGGAGACCTCCGATGTAGGAAAGAGGTATTCTGCCCCCTACGCCACCTCAGCTCCTGGCTTCTGGAGCTTTCGGAGCATCTCGTCTTGTCTCTTCTCTGTTACGTCATCATCCTGCTGCATGGCTCCCGGGGCCCGACAGCTCAGCGGCACACAGAGCCTGGCAGCCCATGCGCCTTCTGTATATATATTTTTTATTTTACCGGGAGGTCCCAGGGATCGAACCCAGGTCCCTCCATATGGCAGACGGACGCCCAACCATTTGAGCCACATCTGCCCCCCCATACAATTTTTTTTAAGCAGCTTTTTTTTAATATATCAATTTCATACCATAAAATTCACCCACTTAAATTGTACAATTTGGTGACTTTTTTTTTTTAAAGATTTTATTTATTTATTCATTTATCCCCCCTTGCTGCCTGTGCTCGCTAGGCCAGCCAACCACGCCGCACGGGCAGGCCCGCCCTCACCAGGAGGCCCCAGGAACCGAACCCGGGGCCTCCCATATGGCAAACGGGAGCCCCACTGATTCAGCCACAGCCGCTTCCCTGGTGACTTTTAATATATTCAAAGTTGTGCAATTATCACCACAATCTAAGTTAAGAACATATTTATTACCCCAAAAAGAAAACTCAATATCCTTTAGCAAGCACTCCCGTTCTGTTGGCAGCTGTTGGCAGCCCCTCTTTTTTTTTTTTTTTTTTTTAGTATTCACTTCTTTGAAAAGTTTATTTTTTAATTTATTTTTTATTTTTTTGGCTTTGAGAAAATTTGGTCCATAACTTTTATCTGGTTTTTTTTTTTTAAATATCTAACTTTTTTTTTTTCCATTTCTCAATTAAATGTACTGGATGTATATAAATTTTTTTTTGAATCATACAATATGTTACACAATTTATTTGGTTCATAGTAACGCAATTGTTCAGTATTTGTCCTTTTGTGTCTGGCTTGCTTCACTCAACATAATGTCCTCCAGGTTCATCCATGTTGTCATATGCTTTACGACTTTATTTCTTCTTACAGCTGCATAATATTCCATCGTGTGAATAGACCACAGTTTGTTTATCCATTTTACTGTTGATGGACACCTGGGTTGTTTCCAGTTTTTGGCAATGGTGAATAACGTTGCTATGAACATCGGTGTGCAGATCTCTGTTTGTGTCACTGCTCTCAGTTCTCCTGGGAATATACCCAGTAGTGGTATTGCAGGGTCACGTGGCAAGTCTATATTCAACTTCTTTAGGAACTGCCAAACAGTCCTCCATAGTGGCTGTACCATTCTGCATTCCCACCAGCGGTGAAGAAGTGTTCCTATCTCTCCACATCCTGTCCAACACTTGTAGTTCTCTGTCTTTTTAATAGTGGCCATTCTGATAAGTGTGAAATGATATCTCATTGTAGTTTTGATTTGCATTTCCCTAATCATGAGTGATGTTGAGCATTTCTTCATGGGTTTTTTTGCCATTTGTATTTCTTCTACGGAGAAATGTCTATTCAAGTCTTTCACCCATTTTTTAATTGGGTCATTTGTCTTTTTCTTGTTGAGTTATCTCTTTATATATCCTGGATATTAAACCCTTATTGGACATGTGATTTCCAAATATTTTCTCCCTTTGAGCTGGCTGCCTTTTCACCCTTTTGACAAAGTCCTGTGAAGTGCAAAAGTGTTTAATTTTGAGGAGGTCCCATTTATCTATTTTTTCTTTTGTTGTACATGCTTTGGGTGTAAAGTCCAAGAAACCACCACCTACTACAAGGTCTTGAAGATATTTCCCTACATTTTCTTTTAGTAATTTTATCGTCCTGGCTTTTATATTTAGTTCTTTGATCCATTTTGAGTTGATTCTTATATAAGGAGTGAGATAGGGTTCTTCTTTCATTCTTTTGGTTACAGATATCCAATTGTCCTAGCACCATTTGTTGAAGAGACTGCTTTGTCCCGTTAACATTAACTTGGTAGGTTTGTCAAAAAACAGTTGACTGTATAGGTGAGGGTTTATTTCTGGATTCTGAATTCTATTCCACTGATTGATGTGTCTATCTCTATGCCAGTACCATGCTGTTTTGACCATTGTAGCTTTGTAATATGTTTCAAGGTCAGGCAGTAAAATTCCTCCCATGTTGCTCTTCTTTTTTAGAATGCTTTTGGCTATTCAGATGCACTTTCCCTTCCAAATGAATTTGGCAATTGCCTTTTCTAATTCTGTAAATTAAGCTATTGGGATTTTGATTGGTATTTAATTGAATCTATAAATCAGTTTGGGTAAGATTGACATCTTCACAATATTTATTCTTCCAATCCATGAATATGGAATGTCTTTCCATTTGTTTAGATCTTTTTAAATTTCTTTTAGCATTGTTTTGTAGTTTTGTGCATATAGGTTCTGTACTTCTTTCGTTAAATTAATTCCTAGGTATTTGAGGTTTTTTGTTGCTATTTTAAGTAATATTTTTCCCCAGATTTCTTCCTCAGGTTCAGTACTAGTGTATAAAAACATTACTGATTTTTGCATGTTGATCTTGTATCCTGCTACTCTGCTGAATTTATTAGCTCAAGTAGCTTTGTTATGGATACTTCAGAATTTTCTAAGCACAGGATCATGTCATCCACAAACAGTGAGAATTTTACTTCCTCTTTTCCTATTTGGATGCCTTTACTTTTTTTTTTTTTTTTTTTTTTTTTAAAGATTTTATTTATTTATTCATTTATACCCCCCTTGCTGCTTGTGCTCGCTGGGTCAGCTAACCACGCCGTGCAGGCGGGCTTGCCTTCACCAGGAGGCCCCGGGAACCGAACCCGGGGCCTCCCATATGGTAAACGGGAGCCCTACTGATTGAGCCACAGCCGCTTCCCTTTACTTTTTTTTAATTGTCTAATTGCCCTAGCTAGAACTTCTAGTACAATATTTTATAACAGTGGTACAGTGGTCATCCTTGTCTTGTTCCCAATCTTAGAGGGAAAGCTTTCAACCTTTCCCCATTAGTACAATGTTGGCTGTGAGTTTTTTATATACACCTTTTATCATATTGAGGAATTTTCCTTCTATTCCTATCTTTTTTTTTTTTTTTTTTCGACAGATTTGCACTACGGGTTCCCCAGCTCCTTTCCAGGGAGAGAGGAGGGGAGGCCCTGAGGGGTCTGCAACCTCTCCCTGGGCATCCCCCTGCAGAGTCGAGCCACTCCCTGGGCCAGGCTGCCCTGGGAGTGCCCCCTGGGCTCCCCCTTCTTCAGCCCCCACGCCCAGCCAGCCCAGGCTCTCAGGCCTTGCTCCTGCCTCAGGTCTTTCTCGATGCAGCCTGCTCCAGCCCGGCTCCCACCCCTGGAGTAGGTGGCCCCTCCTGGCTTCTGTAGGGCACCTCCCTCCCCCAGGAAATGGTGCTCTCCTTTTCTGGGCTGCTGCCCCCTCAGCCAAGGGGCACTTCTGGGCTCCCAACCCAGGCCAAGGGGAGGTCTCTGCCCCCTCCCCTCGGCCCCCAGGCTACCCTTGGGCCCTGATCCTCAGGCCGCTCCCCCTGTGCCCGGCCCAGGGAGGAGGTGGCCCTGACCATGGCCACCTGCCCATTGTTCCTGACCCACCCCCAGGTGTACCATTCCTGCCCTCTCCTCTCAGCTGCAGTTGAAGGCTTTAACTTTGCACACTTTGGGGTCACGCTTGTGTTGTTATATATTAAGTAACCTGAATAAATCAAACAGGTCCCTATGGAAAAAAAAAAAATTATATATATATATATCCCTATCTTTTGAAGTGTTTTATCAAAAAAGGATGCTGGATTTTGTCAAATGCCTTTTCTACATTGAGATGGTCATGTGTTTTTTTCCCCTTCAATTAATGTGTTATATTACATTGATTGATTTTCTTATGTTGCACCAACTTTGAATACCAGGAATAAATCCCACTTGGTCTTAATATATGAGTCTTTGAATATGTTGTTGGATTTGACTTGCAAGTATTTTGTTGAGAAGTTTTCCATCAATGTTCATTAGAAAGATTGGTCTGTAATTTTCTTTCCTTGCAGTATCTTTATTTGGCTTTGTTATTAGGATGATGTTGGCTTCATAAAATGTGTTGGGTAGTTTTCCCTCCTCTTCATTTTTTTGGAAGAGTTTAAACATGATTGGTTTTAATTCTTTTTGAAATGCTTGGTAGAATTCACCTGTGAAGCCATCTGGTCCTGGACTTTTCTTTGCTGGCAGATTTTTGACGACGGATTCAACCTCTTTAAATGTGATTGGTTTGTTAAGTTCTTGTATTTCTTGTGGTGTCAGTGTAGGTTGTGCATTTCTAGGAATTTTTCTATTTCATCTGGGTTGTCTAGTTTGTTGGCATATAGTTTCCCATAATATCCTCTTATAATCCTTTTTATTTTTGTGGGGTCAGTCGTAACTTCCCCCCTTTCATTTCTGATTGTATTTATTTGCATCTTCTCTCTTTTTTTTCTTTGTTAATCTAGCTAGGTTTTTGTCAATTTTATTGATATTCTCAAAGAACCGCTTTTGGTTTTGTTGATTTTCTCTATTGTTTTTTTTTTTTTTTTTTTTTTTTTTTTTTT